>VDFB02241830.1:0-78920 GCA_007258455.2 Sequoia sempervirens
TGTATTTTGCAACGAAGTTAGTTCATGCTGCTGTATTGTTTGAAATATTGTTCTAATAATATTTGCTCAATACAATGACACAAGTAACAGAATACTCGAAGAAATAAAAATTTTCTGAACATAACACATTCACTCACAGAGTTTCTAGATATAACACTTCCACATACAGAGTTTCTAGATGTAACATTATTAAGGCATGTGAAGTGTGTCAAATGCAATATAAATGACTTGTATTGAACTGATGAAATCTTTGCAGATGCATCTGATACAGATTAAGGTTGATAAAAGATAATCTTTGTACTATGTGGGTAGATAATTAATAGAAACTCTTTATAATTCTCATTCCTCCATTGCATGGTGTCTATTGTAACTGTACTTCCCTTGTTACATCAAAGATAATATTTGTATGAAGTCCAGTATTCCAGTTTTCTTATACTTCGCTTCATATTTTGAAGGTGTCTAAGTTCTATAGAAATTGTTTATGAACAAGTTTGGAGCTCCAACATCTTTATGTGCCTCTGGTGAGCATCATTTTGAGTTGAAATGCTGATTCCAAAAGTTGATCCCAGACTACAACTATGTTGGTCAATGGTTACATGCATAACCTAATGTGGCCAACAAAATGCAACTACTAGTGTTTTTCATTCCTTTAAAATTGCAAATTACTAGTATTAGAAGTGTCATATAGATGGAAACAAGATCTTTGAATTGTAGTAGCATTCCATTTACCAGGCATATGGCAGAAGTATAAATGGAATTCAATTACCTGGTTTGAAAACAGGAAAAACTTAACAAAAACCAAGGAAAGTAAAAATGATATAATGATTGTTGAAATACAAAAAATATTGGTTTTGTTTAATATTTGCTCAATACTATGACACAAGTAATGGAAAACTGAAGGAGATAAAATGTTTCTGAATGTAACGCTTTCACATAAGAGTTTCTAGATGTAACATTATTGAGGCATGTTAAGCGTGTCTAATAGGATAGATGGATTGTATTGAACTGTTAAAATCCTTGCAGATGCATTGGATACAGTTTAGGGTTGATAATAAATATTCTTTGTACTATGTGGGTAGATTGTTGATAGAAATTCTTTTGATTCTATTTCCTCAATTGCATGTTGTCCATTGTCACTGCAGTTCTGTGGTTACAACAAAGTTAATATTTGCATATAAGTCGATTATTCAGGTTTTCTTATGCCTTGCTTCATATTTTGAACAGTCTAAGTTCTATAGAAATTATTTATGGATAAATATGGAGCTCCAACATCTTTATGTGCCTTTGGTGAGCATCATTGTGAGTTGAAATGCTGATTCTAAAGGTTGATCCCAGACTGCAACTATGTTGGTCAGCAGTTACATGCATCACCTGATGTGGCCAACAAAATGCAACTACTAGGGTTTTCCAATCCTTTAAAATTGCAAACAACTAGCATCAAAAGTGTCAGATAGATGGAAACAAAGTCTCTGAATACATGGCATTGACAGGGCATGACAAAAGTGTAAATGGAATTCAATTACCCAGTTTGAAAACAGGAAAAACTTGGACCAATATTCGGGAAAGTAAAAAATGATATAATGTTTGTAAAAAATAGAGAAAAAGTTGATTTGTTATTTCTTGTCAAATAAAATGACAGATTAGAAATAAACCTGGTACTTCGAAAAAAAATCACACTATAAATTAAAAAAAACAATTTACTCACTTAAGACAGTTTATATAAAAGACAGAAGGTTGGTGTAAATTAGTTAGTGTTACCATCATGAAGCATAGCCTTGAGGGGCAATCACATGTTTTTTAACTTAACCCTAATTAGTGTTTGAAATTCTATCTCAACCAAATCTATTCAAAGTGAAACTTAAAAATAAATTTTAAATACCTTGGTCTTAACATTAACCTAAAAACTTACAGTACTTACATGCTTAAATTTTTCTATCCATAAAAGGAAAAATGAGCTGAAAAAAAGGATAGGAGTACATTAAGATATTTTAGGACCAATTTTTGAAGAATTTGGTAAATGACATAGAAAATTAAATGGGTTGTGCATACTTGAGATTAATCATGAGATTTTGGAGTCTACAATGCTTTGAATTATTCAACTAGCTCTGTGGACACTAGAAATATGTATGTTTCGTTAAAGGGAAAAAATCCAAAGGACATGGTTTGTGATGGAGAAAACAAGTACAACTACACTGAGAAACCACTCCATAAAATGATTTTCACCCAGCATATTAAATTCAAATGCAACAACCATGCAGGAAATGCAACTTGTTGGAGGAAAGTGATTTGTTAAGAGCCTAATTAAATAATAGGTTCATTAGAGGAAGCCTCCTGAAAAATTAACGTATCATCACCAAACTATTGATTGTAAGTAGACACTCAATCTGGATTGTTAAATCAAAGTGATCATCAACAACTGTAGCATTAAGATCATAATGACATTTCTAGTATTCAGAAGAGCAACAACACAGGATAAGTGAGTGATACAGACTCCTCTTGGCAAACAACATCCTGAGAAAAAATTCCACTCCAACTGATCAATGCCTTATCTGAATCAATTTTCTAATCCATTATTTGTTGATTATAGGAGCTATCCCAAAGGCCTATATATACTACTAAGAGGCTTCTGTTTAAAAGACAAAATTATTTTCCTTTGCAGAAATTAATTCGCCCAAAAATTTGATTCTCAAGAAATGGATTCCGATCTGAAGCTTCCAAGAATGACAATTGAAACGAACGAAGTTTGAACTTGTCTCCAATTGAGGCAACAGTGGTTTGTACTTTCTCAATTGCTTATAATGAGAGACTATGATCTCCAATCACAATTTCAGTAACTGAGTGTCAATGTTTCACTATGAATCCATTGGTTCATGAGATCTTAATTAGAGGTCTTCATCATGAACAAGCATCTTGGTCATAGCTGGCAGGAGTTGGATTCCTTCTGCAGAGAAATGCGATGTCAACTTGAGGAGTTCGGGCAAGTGTTGCAAGCCCGGTGTATCTTCCTTGGCACTATCAATGACCATCTCAGTAACAATCAAATGGAGATTGCTGCATACTGTAGAAATATCCAAATCCAAAGAAAGACTTGCAGACATCCATACAGTTAAAGAAAGAAGTTAGAAAGATACCATAGACAATATGAGGGTCAATTATATTTTAAAAAGGGTGAAAAAGCATGGGTACTCTGTGAAATCACTAAGGATACCTCACTTCTGTCCCAGAATTGTGTGGATACTTTGCCGGATGTACTGGGGTGATTCCATGACAGAAATTCGGATCCCAAGGGGTACCTGTACCCAAAATAGTATCCAGGCATATTCAGTAGCAGACTGTGAAGGAAATTAATGAGAGCAGGTCAATTTCTAGTAGATTTTATTGTTTGCATTGCAATCAAAGATACATCATTACAGTTCCCAATAATTAATAAACAAAAAAATGTGTTCCATGATGTTTTGAGGACAGGGATGGCAGAACAGCAGGGAATGTGTTTTGGGGATGGCAGTCCGAGGGCCATTTTCTGGGGACGTGGAGGGATGGCAATATATATAGGGAGAGAGAAAGAGATACTCAAATTTCTACAAAGTTAATGGACAGGAGTATAACATGACACCGACAACAGTTTAACATGACAGTAGCAGCAGTAGATTGAAATTTTTAAAATATTTAAATATATCATGACAGCAGTACATTGTATAATAGCAATAAAATTTCTGATTTTATTGTTCAAACTTTAAACTCAAAGTCTCAATCTTCAAAATACAACTATACCTCATCTAGGCCGTCAACACCAAAAGAGCTATTTGTGTCACTCTCTTGTTGAAGCTGTGGTTTGTCCAATAGAGGCCTGACCAATCCTAGTTGCACTTTCACTTCAAGATCAACATCTCAATGCATTGCTTGAGTTTTCCAATACTCAATAGTCCACCGATCTTGAGGTCTCAAGGCACTATGAACTACAACTAGCTTCTCTACTCGGTTAAAGGTAAGTCTGGTCCTCTTGATCAAGAGGATGAAGCCATAAATGGACCAACTCCTTTTTGCGGTAGAGGAACTAGCAATCTGAGTATATAAATGGCAAGCTGCTTGAACTTTGGCATGTCCTTCCAATGAAATTTCCACCATCCAATAGGGTAATTTGTGCAATAATGGCCCTATCCATCTTAGCCTCTGGTTTGCTAAATGTTGGACCCTAAAGATCAAAAAACTGAAGCTACTGTTTCTAAAATAGGTTTCCTCCTCAATGCTATACATCTTTTTGTCCCATAGGCTATCTTTAGCATCATGGATGTTAAAATTCTTCTATTCTATAATATTCTCTAAACCCATCCATTACCTCATCATCCTTAGAAGGAAGAATTCGGCTAGGTCTAGGTGCATGTTACTTGGGATAAAGAGCATAGGCAACCATATGAAGAGGTGTGTTCATTGTGTTTTACCTCTTTGTGACAATACACCTAATATGCTCTTCATAGAATTGTAATCCAAGATATATGCAATGAAATTGCTTGCCTCATTTGATCAAGCATGCTATCAAAAGTCTTATAAATCTCTCTAAGGCTAGGAGAGTTTGTATTTGCATACCTAATTACCCCCACAACAGATGATAAGATAGAGCAAATATATATGCAATTATAAGACATTAACAATATTAAAATTTAAATTAAATTAAAAAAAATACAAATATATCAAATAAAAATTTGTTACTTGATATTGGACCACCAAGTGTCATTAAGCACCTTTTGACTCATTCTCCACAAACCATGATGGATTGTAGAGCATCCTACATCTCCAACATCCTCTCCAAAAAGAAAAACAACTAGCGTAACTAGTCTCAACTAGTTTGAGGAATTCTTTCTTTGAATAATGGTGGAATAATGCAAGTGAAATGTGATGGTTGCATACAAACATTTGAATATCTCTAGCTTCGACCACTACTATTTTCACCCAATTTATTTTTCAAAGCATGTACACAACATGAAGTCCTAAAAATATGTTTGTAATTGCTCTAAACCATCAAACTAACTAACTTACAAACACAAGTTGAAACTGTTACAACTTGCACAACATTAGAAGGTCCAACCTCCTCTATAGCCTCCTTCAAAAGGCCAAACCGATAATCATCATCCTTACATTTTCCAAAGGAATCAATAGCTCTAAGAAAATATGAACTAAGACACATAACAATAACATTGATGAGTGACCAATGTTGAAAATCAGTCTACCTATCTATGACAATGGAAAAACCACTCTTGATCCATGTCCATCTCATCTCCTCCGTTAATATGTTCATATTTGCATATTGCTTGTCAAGGAAGGAGGTACGCAATCTATGTTCTCCAGGGGGAACATAAGAGGGTTCAACTACCATTGCATCTCTCAACATTTCTTTGACATAAAGAGACCTTGCCAAATTAAATGGGATGCATGGGCACAAAAAATTGGACACCAAATCATTGGCTTGCTCACATTTTTGTAAATTCAATAAACCTACCGGCTACCACTATATTTGTCTCACCTACAATAGAAGTGGCCTTCCTCTCCCTTCTATCAAAACTCTCTCTAGCTACTGGAATACTCGTCAATAGATTGCAATGGTATGGATGAACTTTTCTTAGTAGTTTTAGTAGTCTTTTCTTTACTCTCCCTGATCAACTATATCATTTCAACCAATTCTTCCAATGTTATATCATTACAAATTCTAACCCCATGTCTACTGTCACCTAATAAAGAGTGTACAACCCTGCTAAAGCTCCCATGATAATTATTTTTGTAAACAAGACACAATCAATGCTTATTACCCTTTGAATTCTCTAAATCCCTCCATTTCCTCATCAATGTTTGGATGAAGGGCATGCAAAACAATCTTGTGGTGATTATCTAAGACCATATTAACAAAATCTAATATGCACAATGCAAGAAACTTAACATATGTTTCACTCTATGGCAAGATTCTGGGCAACTTTTCAGATTGCTCTCCAAGAAATGCTAAATTTTCTATCTAAATCTTTCTTCCAAATGTTGAATGAAATGAAAATTTATTGCCAAGAATCTTCTAGTATTACTTGTTCATGCTTCCAAGCTTGCAAGCTTGAATTGTGTACATGTTCCCAATGAATCCCCAACAATAAATGCAATTGGGATGATATAAGTGTGTTCTACCATTCCGTCCAACTAAACACACCTTGTTCTTGACACCTATTTTAAAATATCATTGACTACAATTATTTTTCACAAGCGTAGAGATCCTTTCTAGCAGATTTTTCCTCGGTATTCAAAAAATTATATCATGTTATGCTTTAAACTGTCAAGGATATTATTAGAGACATCCCCTGCCACCAATCCTTCTTGAAATTCTACTCATGAGAAGCCATGCAATTTTAATCTAGCTCATTAGAATTGCATCCTAGAAGAGTGCTCAATATTTCCCATGAAAACTTGGGGACACGTCCCCTGTCCAAAATGAGTCGTCCTTGTTCCCGGGACGTCCCGAGTACACGGGAATGGCTGGGGGATGATCCCCCCAAAATTCCTTTTTTTGAAAATGTGTAGGAAATGGTTCGAAAATAGGGGGACAGGTGGGAGAAGAAAAGGGGACAGGTGACCGTCCCAAGGACGGCCAAGGGATGCCTAGATGTCCCCCGACTATCCCGGGGATGGCCAAAGGACACCTAGATGTCCCCCGACTACCTCAAGGACGGCCAGTCGTCCCCTACATGTCAACAACATTTTAAAATAAGAAAA
Organism: Sequoia sempervirens; assembly: GCA_007258455.2. Lineage (NCBI taxonomy): Eukaryota > Viridiplantae > Streptophyta > Pinopsida > Cupressales > Cupressaceae > Sequoia > Sequoia sempervirens. The sequence goes on from VDFB02241830.1 coordinate 6,745, forward strand.
ACACATTTTAATTAAAAAAAGGCCCTCAAATCATGGCATATGTGAGCCCCCACCTTTCATGTTGCCCTTATGGCCTGGGCAAAGGTCAAATGAACAAACATCAACCACTTAGCCAATCAATGTACATAATGGAAGCAAGGCACACACATGTTAATAATGTCAACATTGGTATTCTTCATTAATTTTGAAAAAAATGATTACATCCTATATTACCGATTCATCACTCCCAGCCTCTAGATACGATACAATTCGTACCGAATTTGAAATTCGGATTCGATACGATTCAAATTCAAACAGGATACGAAAATTGGATTGTGGATTCGCCATGGATTCGAAATGCCACTGTGGATTTGTCTAGGATTTTCCCAGCCAAATCCGAAGCGAATCTGACTCGAATCTAGACGTCAAAACGCCCAGGCCGCGGAAAAAGTGTCTTTTTTGCATTTTTTTATTATTTTTTTGACTAAAAGTTGACTTCTAAATAATAAAATATTCATTCCAACCCTAATCTTTGCCTCACAAAGACCTAAAAGTTTGACATTTTTCCCCATCTGTGCAAAAATTGGCAACATGATATATTTTTTTATCATGCAGCAAGCTGTTTATATTGGTTTGAAAATGATAGATCCCTCAACCTCAATCTAGAAAGAACGAACATATTAAATCCTTAATATGGAGGTTCCTTTCAAGCAAATTTTCATACTACTGTCCATCCATTACTGTCGATATACATCAATGAGGATCAAAAGTTTATTCCAGAATGTTGAAAGCAACACAGGAGTATATAAATAATATTCTGCAGAACAGAAAAGGAGTTCGTATGGAGGGTGAAACCCTAAGTGAGACTAGGCAGCAAATCACCAACATTAAATATATATGGATACAGTTTCTGCATGGGACAATACGGATAACAAGAGCTGCTTCTCAAGTGAAGATAGGTTAATATGATATAGCATCTAATGATGCTGATAATGCTCTTTTTGATGACCCATATGATTCAGATTGATCAATGATCAATAATGGCTGATTGTAAACACTTGACATTTTTATGTTTGAACTTTAATATCATGACATTCAAGTATCACTAATATTTTAATATTTGACTATAAAAGTGGTGATGTATTTTTGCTATGTTATTTGACTATTAATATGGTGGTGTATTTTGAACTTAATTACTGCTGCAAATATGTATATATTTCTGATTTTTATAAGTTTTTTGTATTAACGTACCCAAACCATACCCAACCCCAAATTTTTTTTTGACTGAAACCCGTACTAGATTTGCGTACCTGTACCTGAATCCAAAACTGAATCGGTAACTTAGATTAAATCAAATATTTTGGAAAATTTACATCAACCACCACTTTTCTAAGCTTGTTCCAATTACAAAGACACTCCTATGAGCTCCACTCTCAACTATAACAACAATACTCATTCAACATATATCTTGACTTAAGGACTTTGGTGGCTATTTGACTTGGCCCTCCAAAAGCAAATTCTAAAGCCCTCATCTTACATTTGGACTAGTGTGTTAAAGCAGGAAAGAAACTGATGGGGGAGATGAAACAAATCATCTTCAGGTTGTTATAATCAGAAAACCATTCACTGTAACTGGTAAACATTTACTTGCATGTGCATAATTCAATTCAGAGTATCTACAAGCTGCTGAAAGTACTAATAATCATCATATTTCCTGTTTCCCTATGCAGCATCTTCGTTCTCTTTTGCTTCACCTCTGTATCTCTCGTCAATTTTAACTGCATTCCAACAACTTACAATCTGTTTCAACAAGTATCGAGACTTTAGAACTATTATTATATTAAGCTATAGAGCTGCCTTCATAGCTGTTGATCAAGAATTGACCAGAAATCTTATGAGTTCTTATTATTTTCGAAGGCATTCAAAGCCTGTGTGGACCATATGGCAGCAATGTAGCCTTTGTGCATTTTGATATAAGTTTATAATTTAACTTGGAGGTTGTATCATGTGTGTTAATTCTGAATTTTGAATGTGTATTGAGTATTGACAAAGAATGTTGAACACAAATGTTATATGTTAAGGTTCTATAATGTATATTATGCATGCTTTATCCATGTTTGCATATTAATATTTCAAATTTCCCTATATATTTTAAATTTTCCCTATATTGTATATAGCTGCTGCTCCGCTGTCCCCAAATTTGGCCTCAAAAATTGGAAACCTGGAGACTCGTCCCACTGTCCCCTGCCGTCCATGTCCTGGAAACTTGGGGTAACATATTATTTCCCCATTTTTCTAGCAACACTCTTCACAACCAAGCTTCATTCTTAGCATTTTGTTTAAGAACATCTCAATCATTTGAAAAGGCTGTTGGGTAGACTGTGTGAAAGTTCTTTGAATGGTGACATTTCAAGGTGTTTTAAAGCATCAATTAAAAAACTTGTACATAATTTTCCAAATGTCCTTGTCTAGTATTAACGATTATGTCATGGAAGCCTTAAATCTTTCATCTCAATCCTTCTTTTTCTATTTGATGTTGAGTTAATTAGGGCATAGAGTATCTTTTGATTCATCAGATGGTCTTTTGAACCCATTTCTTCACAGATGTCTGAAGCTTTGACAGCCTGCTCTGCAGCACACATAAACAATAGTGGCATGAATATGGCTATCATTAACAAGAACCCCTCTTCACCATCTATTAAATGCTTTCTGGGCACTTTTAAGATTGTCTTGCTTTCACAATCCTCCAAAGATGCTGCTATGGAGATAAACATCTCCATGAATACCTCTTCAATTTTTTCATGCAGCTTCAAAATCCCCTCTTCATTGTCTTGCATGTTATAGCTATAAATTATAGAAGAGTGGCACTAGAATCAGGCATGAATCCTGACACAACCTAGCTCCAAATATTGGGTTTACCAATACAACTGACAACATTTCTGGTTTGTCAAAAGAGATATAAACAATCCTTCTGTTGAGTTGGAAACTTTACAAAAACACGCACACACACACGAACATCAGAAAAGCCTTGCAGAAAATGATGGGAACAAAAGGCAGTAATTAAATCGTCAAAAATGAAAATTCAGTTGGAAGGTAAAGACCTTTACCCATTGTTTCAATCAGGCTCTGCTTTGCTTCATACATTTCCCCAGGCTTGCAAAATTCTTGGACAAGAACTTTTAAGTAAACATATCAAGAGCTATCCCACTCTGCAACATCTTGTTACGAAGCTTCCAAACATTATCCATACAACCTCTCTTGCAGTAAAAACTAATAACAGTATTGTATGTGAAGTGATCCAATTGAAAGCCTTTGTCAGCTTTTTCATTCAAGAGGTCATTTGCCTCTTGCCATTTCCCTTCCTCATGTAGCTTATAAATGAATATTATGCTTAACAATCCTGCACCCAGATCATAATCATGTGGATCAGAATTATCTATACAACTGTGTTGCAATTTTTATCATCTTCACTCTATTTAAAACTTCCTAGCTTAAGGAGCTTCCTGGTCAAAATAATTAATATAAGGACACCTTCCTACAAATGATGAATGGTCTTGGCTACAATACAGTATTCTGAAGTGAATACTTTATGAATCATCCGTGCTCAGTTATGTTAAAATTGTCTGTAAATGGAATTTGCATCAGTTTTCCAAAAGTCTTAGTTTTTGACTTACATAATCATCATTTCTATTCAAATTCACTTAAGAAATGTTATTTCAGAAATATTAGTTGCTTTAGTAGGATAAAAAATGAACTGTAAAATTTCAGCCATGTTCATTGAATAGATTAAAGGCTAACATTTTAAAAGAAAGACTCTTGGCAGATGTTTCAGTTAATGGGACTATCTTCATGAATAACTTATCTTTAAAGATAATGATAATACTGCATCAGCTAATAAAAATCAAACTACTTCTCCAATTTTTTAATTTTTTTATCCATATCCAGTTTGAAATACATTGTAAGAGTCATGATATTTCCAGTCTATGATAGTGTTTGGAGGCGCCTCTGGATGTAACTGCATGGAAATTTTTAGCATCAATGTTCCGGAACACTCATGGAGCTTGATATAAAAATCGATGCTAAAAATTTCTACACAATTAAATCCAGAAGCAGTCCTAAACAATACATTTTGTAAGTCAAGGATCTTTCCAGTATTAAACTTGTACCTGTTTTGTAGCTTGCAAACATGAATTGCATATATGCTTCCAATCAATGCTCACTGCTAACATAAATGAGATTATATAAATTTATTCTTCCGAATCCTCTAAGGCCCAACAGATCATATGCAGTCCTTGAAAGACACTCTAGAATATTATAGTCCCCATTTTCTTCCCCAAGTATGTAAACTTGTACCTGTTTTGTAGCTTGCAAACATGAATTGCATATATGCTTCCAATCAATGCTCACTGATAACATAAATGAGATTATATAAATTTATTCTTCTGAATCCTCTAAGGCCTAACGGATCATATGCAGCCCTTGAAAGACACTCTAGAACATTATAGTCTCCGTTTTCTTCCCCAGGTATGTAACCTTTCTAGCTTTCATCTCAGCAGTTGAAAATTCCTATTCTGTTGTGCTGGATACCGCATTCATCAAATTTGAAGGTGATATTCCCAGTCACTAAGTCTTCTTGAATTGCTCTAACCCATGTAGTTTTAATCTGTCTCCTTAATATGGCATCCTGTAAGATTGCTGAATATTTCCCACTTTCTTAGCAACATTCTTGACAACCAAGCCTCTCTCTACCATTACATTCAAAAATGTCTCAAGCCTTCCATCCATCTCTGGGGTTGAGTTAAGAAGTGCATAGAATGTCTTATGGTTGATAAGAATACCTTTTGAACTCATTTCTTCAGAAAGTTCTGAAGCTTTATTTTGACAACCTGGTCTAGAGTATGCATAAATAAGAGTTGCATATATAAGGTCATCACCAACAAGACCCCTGTCTGACATTTTATTAAACGCTTTTTGGGCACTTTTCAACTTGCCTAGCTTGCAGAATCCTTGAATGATTCCACTATAGATAGAAATGTCTTCACTAAAACCTCTTTTTATAAATTCTTCAGGCAGATTCAAAACCTCCTCTTCCTTGTGTTGCATACAATATCCATTGATTAGCCAAGTGTAAACACTGGAATCAGGCATGAAACCTGAAGCGACAGACAAAAACTTTTGAGTTTATTACTAGCATTGACAACATTTTTGGTTTCCCAAACAGAAACTAATAATCCTTCTTTGGAGTTAGAAACCAAAAAAAAAAAAGGTTATGAAGAAAGCCCTGCAGAAAAGGATGGGAAAACAGTAGTATGGAAACTCTGAACAATTGAAACCCAATTGCGAAATAGAAACCAGGCACAAACCTCCATACATCATGTCAAAAAAGTTTTGCTTTGCGTCATCCATTTTCCCAGACTTGCAAAATCCAAGGATAAGAGCCTTGTATGTAAACATGTCAAGAGCTATCCCACTCTGCAACATCTTGTAACGAAGCTTCCAAGCATCATCCATATTACCTCTCTTGCAGTAAAAATTAATCATAGTATTGCATGTGAACTGATCTGGCTGAATATCATTTTCAACCATTTCGTTCAAGAGGTCATTGGCTTCTTGTAATTTGCCTTCTTCACATAGCTTATGGATGAAGACATTATATGTAACTATCCCAGGCACCAGTCCTTCACCTTTCATTTTGTCTCGCACTCTCAATGCCTCTGGCAAATTGTTTACTCTGCAATAGCCATCAATAAGGGTTGTGTAAGTGACATGGTTGGGAATAAAGTCAGTGATGTCATTCATAAATGACAATGCTTCCGCCATTCTGCCTTCTCTGCAAAAACCATGTATGATGGCATTGTACGTTACAATACTTGGTTGAATGCCCTTCTCCAGCATTGTGCCCTGGATGCTGAAAGCTTCATAGATCATTCCTTTCTTGCAAACTAGAGAAATGAGAGTATTATACGTATACAAATCTGGACTAAATTCATTCTTCTCCATCTCCTTTATCAAGTCTTCTGCTCTTTGCAAATTACCCTGTTTCAAGCAGGCATGGATCATTATATTGAAAGTCCGAGAGTTTAGAGCAATTCCTTTATGGAGTATTTCCCTATGGATTTTCCAAGCCATGGCCGTGCAGTTTGCCTTGACAAGACTGCTTAGAAGGATATTACAACAATGTATAGTTGGACTGATTCCATAAGCACCCATTTGATGAAAGACCTGCACTGCGTCTTGGGTCATCCCAGACTGGGCATAGGAGTTGATAACAATGCAAAAGACAGCAGAATTGATGCCCAAATTACTATGAGCATTGACCAAAGTAGTTAGTACTGCGGGAGAGGAAAGCATATCCTTGTAGGTAATGGATTGTACTAATGATTGGGCAGTTTTAAAGTGATAATTTTTTGTAAGAATATGGATCATGATCCAATATGTATGCAACGTGTGTTGATAGTGTGGCAATTTGTCAGCCCAGTTGAAGAATCTCCAGGCTGCCCTTTCATTATGTTCTCCAATATGGAGAAGGATGTCACTCACAATGGGGGAAGTCAGCCTTGACTTTGTTTGGATATTAGACAAACTGTCCCACCTGCCCTCCAAAACCATTTGAGATATGTTCTTAATGAAATCCGAATATGTTTGAGATTCTCCTCGTGCAGCAGTGGAAGAAAAAAAATTTATTCCAAGATGAAAGTATGTACTGTAATGAATATCATGACAAATGCTCTGATAGAGCTTGAAGTGAATTGATCTCATTGTGCCTAAATGCATTTGGGGTTTAAGGCTTAAGAAAATCTTACAAGGTGACCAAAATTATGGGCTTAGAAATCTTGCCTGGGTAGATGATGTTTGTAACATCCTGCAACTAAGCTGATAGGACATATATGTCCATTATTTGCCCTTGCAAAGAAGAAGAAACAATAGACTTTCAGGCTCAACATTAGCACTGCTAGCGATACCCTGGAAGGTGAGGTGTCCTGCTTTGATATATGGTTCCGTGTGCGAGTGTTGATGTAAGTCCGGGGCCAGAAATGGTTTTCGCAGATATATTTTTGAGATCTTTAAGAGGAAACAAATATTTATGATCAACGTTAAGCGCATTGAATGCTTTATGGATTTCTAAACATTACCTACATGCATAATACTTTCTATATTGTATTTTAATAATTACGTCAAGTCGTATTACAATGATATCTATCAAAAAAAAAGAAAAGAAAAAACAATGCGTAATAATGTGTAAGGGAAAACTCTTCAGTTATAAATTGACATTCAAATAACATGCAAATTTATATCCACTCTTAAATCTTATCTTCTTATCTTTTTTTAAAAAAAAATAAATATTATTTTAAAATGGTTACAAATCTATATCCACTCTTAAATCTTATCTTCTTATCTTTAAAAAAAAAATTTAAATATTATTTTAAAATGGTTACAAATTAGGATTAGAGTTTTGATAAGAGAAAAAATATGAAAATTTTATGATTAGAATTTTGATTTAAAAAAAATCAAATCAAAAGAGATTTTATGAAAAAAAAAGAACAAATAAATAAATAAATAATAAAAATAATTCAAATGTTTGCATAAACTAAAAGAACAAATAAATAAATAAATAATATTTTTTATGGCAAAGAGAAATCAAAGATTTGATCACATAGATAAATCAATCAAAAAAGAAAATTAGAGAATGATAACTCTCGACATATTTTATATATATTAATATTTAATATATGTATGCTAGTTTTTAATTTTTTAATGAAAAAATTTTTATGAGGATTTAAAATATCTTAAGACTGTATTTTTTTAAGCTTTGGTTTTGGGCTTGTGTACTCAATAACATTTGATCCATAAGAGGATTATTTGTAAGGTATTTAACTTTATTAATAGATTAAAGGTAAATTATTCATAATGATAAATAATTTGATATATAATGTTGGGATTGATGATGGACTTTTACTATGCCAATCTTATTGTTAGTAGTTGATAATGATTTTTCACAATAATAAGAAATTAGGATTTGTCAAATGAATGTTTTATGAATGAGAAAATCACTTTTATTATTTTGTATCACTTTTACAATTATCACTAGTGTGGAACTAAACCTCTAGATAAATCTAAATATAATTTAAGGATCTATATTAATTGATTTGGATGTCTAGAACTTAATTTCGTCAATGTTTGCAACCTATGTCTAAAGGGGAGTGATGTCAATAAACATCGTTCATGAGTTTGTTAGGTCAAGAATGTTCTCCTTTAGTCAAATCTCGATTATTGAGTCAATAATATAAAACAATGATCAAAGATAAAAGATAGCTAAGCAATATATTTATAATGTTGATGTAATGTTAGCGTGTTCTTATGATGAGGCAATGTGTAATAACAAATCTCTCATGTGTAAAAGTGAACTAGGGTTTGTCCTTAAATGCAACATCCTAGCACATAAATTAGCAAAAAAATCACTCAAATGGCTCATTTCATCTAACTAAAGGGATTCAATGAGGACCCACATTTTGAATTTAAAATTTAAAAGTTCACAAGTAATTTTCGCACTTGCAAAATGAAGGGGAGAAGTGCAAGGCATGTAATTGTTACAACCATTACATTTTTCCCACACTTTGACTTGCATTTGGACTACCATGAAAATGCATATCAAAGTATTAGAAGTAAATGATTATTAGTCACAAAAATTAATAAATTATCAAATTTATGTTAATAGTAAATAAAATTGATAACACACATACACACACAATGATTGAACAATTATGAAAAAATATCATAAAATAATATTAAAAAAAGTGCATAGAAACCACATATAAACTATATTGTGGGACCAAATCATGGGTATAATTTTTTTTTCCATTTGTGAAACATTTTATTCTTCTACATAACACACTCATGCTATTTGAAAATAATTCTCTCCACTTAGACAAGTGGTTGGAGGCTTGGATGACAAGCCTAAGGTTTGGGCTTCTATTTTGTCTCTAAGACATGTTTTACTTGTTCAATAGATTTTTCAAACTTTAATGTCACTAGATGTACTCATTTGATAACAATATTTGATAAAACTACCACCAAAATGTCACTTTTCTTTTATATATGTATATAACTCCCTAACATGGCCTTGATTTAGTGTTGTAATGTGTCTAACATATTCAAATTAGGTCTTGGGCCCTTGTGAACTAAATGAGCTTATTGGTGCCTTATTTAGAGTGTTGTAAAGTGTTGTAACACACTTTCACACTAATCTAGGGTTTTATTAAATAATTGGGCTTCTTTATGCTTTTATTGGCCTTATTTTGCATCCACAAGCCCCATTTAATGCATCTTTTCGAGGATAATCCCGACATGAACCAAGATCTAATCATAATTTAGGTGTTTTTGGATTGTGTGGCCTAGATTTAGTGATTTGGAACTAGGTTTTAGGGCCTCAATTTGGATTTTACATCATTTTAATGGGAATCATACGCCACTTTTGGCGTATGAGCCCTGTGTGGCCCAAAATCAAATTTAATTCAAATTCTTGGTGGGATTTTATTTTCCTAGATTTGATGTCGACTTGTAGTGTTGTAATTTCAAGAAATTGGGCATAAACAAGTATAAATACAAGGTTATTTCACTCATTTTCACCTAAGACTTTCATGTGAGAATTCCTAATAGAAAATTTGAGTTCACGAGAGCATTAAAGAGTCTCCAAGAGCTGATTATCAAGTGTTTTAGAGCATCATTCAAGTATCAAGCATAATGTCAAAGTCATCATGCATCATGTTTATTTTTGAGCTAACATTTGTGATGTAGGGTTTTATGATTCAAATTGGCATTCAATTCAAGATCTACATCATTCAAGCAAGAGTCAAGATCTAAATCCATTGGAACCATTTCATACATGTTTGTAGCACTTTATTGCTAGGGTTTGGTGAGTTGCAACATTACATTTTGTTCATTCATCATTCTCCTTTCCTATTTCATTTTTTTTTTAAGGTTTGATTACCAAAACAAGGTTTGACCAAGGAAAACCCCTTTCTACTAACAAAACAAAAATTTCCCCTCTCTTTAGTGTGTGATTTGTAAATCTAGGTTGAAGAAACATTGAAGAGCAACTTTGGGAGAAAGTTGTCAAGTGTTCAAAGTTGTCACCTTGCATTGGAGATCATTGAAAGACATTTATAGGTTGCAAATTAGAGTTTTAGATCTGAAAATCAGGTGGAAAGGACAAAGAAGACATCAAAGAGCAGAATTAGACTTTGAATTTCCAAAAAATCCTAACTAGATTGATACACAACTTTTGGCGTATGAGTCCTAGTATAGGGAATTTTTTAGTTTTCAAGAGTTCCAAACATATCTCTATCATATTTATGTTCTTGCTTAGAAACCCTAATCTAGGACTAAATCACCCAGACTGGCGTATGAGTCCTAGTAGACATTAAATTCAGTATTTTCAACATTTCAAGTCTTCATCTAGGACTCTACAAGTTTCCAAGTGCACACTTTTGATCTCTCAGCTTTCTATTTTGATTTACATGCATTTTTAGGTCATTTAATGAAGTTTTGCATTACATTAGGTTTTAGCATTAGATCTTGCATTTCATTCATCTTTCCAAGCTCTAGCTTGGTGGTGAACCCCTCTTTAATTTCTAAGTAGACCCTAGGACAACCCTATTGGAAGATCTCTTTCTCCTTTGCATACCTTAGATTGAGATCTCTAGGGTTTTCCTTGAACAATATTAGGAGAAAAATGTTGTTTTATGTCCTAAACCATAAAGCATCCATTTTTCTATTAAACTATATATATATATATATAAAGTGTACAAAGTTGTGATACAAAAAAGGGCTCTTAAGATGCCACTTTTTTTTTTTTGCTGAAATCAATAAAATCTAATGTTTGATGAGGAAATGAAGATAGTTACACTCAAAATTTGAAGATGAAAAAAGAACAAGAGTTGTAATGCTCCAAATCTACTTTGTAAACTACCATTTTTTTTAAAATAGTGAAGCTTAAGGGTTTGAAAAATGGGGAGCACACAAAGTAGTCATGTTTTTATCAAAAAATAGCATAGTGTTTGTTGTGCTCCCCCCAAAATGTTAACACTTTTTAGAATTTCAAAAATCGCTTTGGTGAGAAATTAGCTAATACCATGTAGTTTGTGTTGGTTTTTTTGGCTAATTTTTGAATGAATATATAATATTTTACTAATTTTTGAAGTGGACACATCCTAAAAAGCAAAAATTTGAGCTTGCTCCCCTCTAATTTTTTTTGAAAACTAATCAAAAATTATTTTTTCAATATGTGTAGACTAGAGCCTAGTTTCTAAAAATGTAATTTGTTTCAAAATTTGATGAATGAGTAAAAAACTATACCTAAAGTAGAACATGTTGGTTTTTGACAACAAATAGGGACACTAACAAAAGAAGTTAAAGATGAAAACCTTAACATAATCAAAATGTAAACAAAATTATATGGTTAGATAGCTAAGAGAGCTTAATGTCATCATGGTATTTTTAAAAATTTGTATTGAAACAGGTACAAACCTAATGGAGAGCTTGACCAAAAATGTGAAAATTTGTTACCCTTTCAAAAATCACATCTTTGGAATGAAATGGTTGTCCGACCCTTTGGTTGGATGCCCAAGGAAAATCCAACCCAAAGGGTTAGTATTTCCCAATGCAAGCCATTTGGTGAGCCCCAAATGTGAATGATGTCATTTTAGAATGCATTTTCATAAATTCTTTCTTTTTTTCTTTGTCTTTGTTTTTTTCTTTCTTTTCCAATGAAACTATATGCATGAAATAAACATTTAAGTTATATTTACATATGGAAATTTTCTTTCTTATACTTTAAGTTATATTTCATGTATATAGTTTTAGGATGTTTGAGAGCGGTTTCAAATCTCTTGGAGTTATAATGCAAATTATAGTTTTTGGAATATCTTATAATTGTTTAGGTAGTCAAATTTTAGTATAATTAGGAGGTCAAGTTTTAGTAATCAACAAGTTGTATCATCTTCCTCTCTCTATCTTACTCATTGTTCACCTCTTATGCTCTAGACCTCTTTCTCTCACTATCTCCATCCATTTATCTGACTCTCTTTCCCTTGACCTAAAGATCTCTCTCTCCCCCCTCTCTCTCTATCTCACCTTTATCTCACCTCTCCCTCCCTCCCTCTCTCCTTCCCTCTCCATTTCTCTCTATCTCCCCCCTCTCTCTCTCTCCCCCCCCTTCACTCTCTACTCTCTATCTCCCCCTCTCTCTACCTACCTCTACATCTCTCTATATCGCATCTCTCTATTTTTCTCTCTATCTTATCTCTCTCTCCCTCCCTCTCTTCGTCACTCTCTACTTCTCTCTATCCCCCCTCTATCTACCTACCTATCTCATCTCTCTTCATTGCTACCTCTCTGTCCATCTCCCCTCTCCCTCTCTCTACCTACCTCTATCCCATTTTAATTCTCTACCACCTCCCTCCTCTCTCTCCTTAAATTTCTCCCTCTGTCTCTCTCTCCCATCTTTCTATCTCCACCTCCTCTACCTATAGTCTCACCTCTACCTCATCTTGATCTTCAATTATCCCTCTTACTCCTTCCCCTTCTTCTCTCTCCTCTTCTCCCACTCCTCCTTCCTCCTTCCTCTACTCTCTATCTATCTCCAATCTCACTCCCACTTCTGTCACCTATACCTTATCTTCTCCTCTCTCTCCTATCTTCCTCCTCTCTTTCTCTAATGCACCAAGATGTGATACAAAAAGGGAAAGTGGGGAGATTGAGAGTGAGAGGAAGGATGGAGAGAGGCAGAGATGGAGATAGATAGAGATATGATAGAGTGAGAGAGAAAGAGGGGGGATTGGAGGGGGAGAGAGAGAGAGAGAGAGAGGGAGGGAGAGGTAGGGAGAGAGGGATGGAGAGGGGAGAGGAGAGAGAGAAGTGAAAGAGAGAGAAGTAGATAGAGGAGGGAGCAGAGAGAAAGAGGCATGCAGGGAAGGAGAGATGGAGGGAGAGGTAGGATGGATAGAGAGAGGGAGGAGAGAGGGGCACAAGCATAGAGGGAGAGGTAGGAGGAGAGAGAGAGGGAGAGGTGAGAGAGAGGTGAGATAGAGAGAGAGGGGGAGGGAGGGATAGGTAGGGATAGAGAAGTGAGATATAGAGAGAGTAGAGAGGGAAGGAGATAGAGGGAGGGAGGGAGAAGTGAGAGAGAGATGATAGAGAGGTGTGATAGATAGAGTAGATAGGGAAGGAGGAAGGTGGAGATATTGAGAGAGAGAAAGAGGTATATAGGGATAGGTTAGATAGAGAGAAGTAGAGAGCGAAGGTAGGTGGAAGGAAGAGACAGAGAGGGGGGAGATAGAGAAAATTAGAGAGGGAGAGGGCATGGAGAGAGAGAGAGAGGGTGGGAGGAGGGAGGAGGAGGGAGCAGAGAGATGCAGAGAGAGAGAATAGAGAGAGAGAGAGAGGTGAGATAGAGATAGAGAAAGGGATGAGAAAGAGAGAGGGGGAAAGAGGAAGATGGAGAGATTGAGAGAGGGAAAGAGGGAGAGATGAAGAGGTATAAAAGGATATGTGAGTAGAGAGGGAAGGTGAGTGGGAAGGAAGAGAGAAACAAGGAAAGAGAAAGGGGGGAGATAGCTAAAGTTAGAGAGGGAAGGAGGGAGAGAGGAAGAGAGAGAGGTGAGAAAGAGATAAGTAGAGAGAGAAGGGGAGAGAGAGAGGAGGATGAACAAGTAGAGTAGTAGTTCTTGAGCTCAAGGGAGAGTCAAATTAAGGGATCGAGATAGTGAGAGAGAGGACTAAAGTATAAGAGATAAATAATGAGTGAGATAGATAGAGAGAAAGAGAAAAATATGATACAACTTATTGATTGCTAAAAATTTTCCTCTTGATTACTGAAATTTGACATGCTAATTACTAAATTTTGATTGTCTAAAAAATTACAAGATCTTCCAAAAACTAGAATTTGCATTATAACCCCAAGAGATCCAAAACCACTTTGAAACATTCTGAAACTATATACATGAAATATAACATAAAATATAAGATAGTAAATGTCCATATGTAAATTTTTATTTCATGCATATAGTTTCAATGGCAAAGAAAGATAAAGACAAAGACAAAAAAAAGAGAGTTCAAGAAAATGCATTCTAAAAGAGTCATCATTCACATAAATTGACAAGTGCCAAATTGGCACTTTCCAAACTTGGCTTTAGATGATCAAACCTTAGGCTCAATCATCTGAGCCATTTGGCGAGTGTCAAATGTGGTGCTCGTCAAATGGTCATTTCGAGTAAAAAAACAAAAGTGGCATCTTTTTTGTGTCACATCTTTCTACACTTACCCATATATATACACACACATGATTTTTTTTACTTTATTCTTTATATATGTTAAAAAGTTATATTTTTTAATATTTTTGTGCAAGTTATGTGATGTGCATGCTTAGTGATATAGTTTTCAAGATGCATTCACTTGAAAAATTCATAACTTTTTTTAATAAAAATTAAAAAAATATACAACTTTTAGTACTCAATCTTGTTATATTTCTACTAATCAGTTTTAAATATACCTAATTCAACAACAAAATTTGGAGGTGCACATTAGACACTATGTTATATTTTATTGATAAAAATAAGAACAATTTTCTTTACATACAACATTTCACCCTTTTAATATTAATTAGTTTTTAGAAGCCTTGGTAGTTTAGAAACTAGATATGGAGTAACATAATTCTTATTCTTATCATATCTTCAAATTTTGTGTCTACACATCTCAAATTGCTCATCCAAGTTTAGGTTTAGTTGATTTTAGGAAAAAGTGGCCACTTTTGACCCCTTTTTTCTACCATTTTCATGCACTTAACCCCTTGTCACCTTTTCACCACTTGTCTTTCCTTTTCCTTTGTCCATTATTTTTACCATTTTTTTTTTTGTTGTTTGTCATAATTTGTGTTTTATCATTCTTTGTGTGCTTTATTTTATATGTTTGAGCCACATCCCATTATCAAAAGTTGGAGAATGATGATCCACATTATTTAGTCACTATTATACATTGTTACTTTTAAGACTAACTCCAACCTAGGTTGTGAGATATTCTTTGTCCACAAGTATTGTGCTTTACTTGTTTTTCTATTTCTATATTATCTTTGAGCTCTTGCTTATTATTGAACATCTTTTATTTGATCTCATGGAACCTATCTTGGACCTTGTCATGCTTATCATTTGGTCCTTCATCACTAGTCTTGTTAGCCTTTGTCCATTTCACCATTGCTAGACCTTCATTTTCCATGATTCTATTTTCCTCATGCCATCATATTTTAATCACTTAGTGATTCATCCATGAACCACCCCTTGGGAACATAGTTGGATAAAACCATCCTCGAGCTTCATCATAAATTATCCACTAATTTTTTGTCTCTCTTCTTAAGCATAAGCATTGTCATATCCTTCAATACATTATATCAAACAAAACCTTGAGCCTACTTGCAAAATCAATTAAATCCTTGTCAACTTTTTTTCTTGTGGTCCTTTATCATTTATTCATATCATCTATCAACCACTCTTGGGGGCACAGCCCATGATATTCTATTGCTCACTACTTTGTCACACCATAACTTGGGGGCATGAGACCTAACTTCTCATGTGATTCCCTTTCAATCTGAAGACCTAGATATTCTTTCAAAATAAATGTTAAGAATATTTGACAATAACATCCAATCACAATTCAAACATAAATTGAAACAAATATATAATAATAATAATCAAACCAATAGTTATAAAAATAATTTGAAAGCATCAAACACCAACTTGCTTTTACCTTATGTTGATTGATTCTTTCATGCCTAAGTTCTTTAACCAATCAACATATGGGGGGTATATATATATTTCATCAATATTGCTATCCCTTTCCCTTACAACCAAGTCCAAAATTGTAACCAATCCAAGCCAATCATATCTAATCAATTAATTGACAACATCACACCAACATATCAATTTTACAAAATGGATGGCTCCCATCGAATTTTCCACTTCCAAAAGGGTTGGATCCCACCATATTTTCCATATCAACTTCCAAAAGGGGTGGCTCTAACTAAATTTTCCACATCAACTTTCCAAAAAGGGTTGGATCCCACTAAATTTTCCAAATCAACATTTCAAAAGGGGTAGATCTTGTTAAATTTTCCACATTAAATTTTAAAATGGGTGTCTCCCACTAAATTTTCCACATCAACTTTCCAAAAGGGGTGTCTCCTACTAGATTTTCCTAAACTTTTTAAAGGGGAAACTCTTGCCATATTTTCCCATCAATCTTCCAAAAGGGGTGGTTCCCATTGAATTTACCACATCAACTTTCCAAAAATGTTTCCTCCTACCAAATTTACCACATCAAATTTCTAAAAGGAGTGTCTGAACTATCAAAATTACCACATCTAATTTTCAAACAGGGTGGCTCTTGCCAAATTTGACAAATCAATTTTCTAAATAGGGGAAACTCCCATCAAATTTACGACATCAAATATCCAAAACCATATTCCAAATTTATCTTATAGCACTTTTCATTGTGGCTTGGCCTAGCCCCATATTTAAATTAGTGTTTCTATCTATAAATTCTTAGCTAATCACATTGCTAAAGTATTAATCATCCAATTTCCATTAATGGGTCATTACCACATTTTCCTCAAATTCTATATGGAGAAGATCTCCATAGATTCCTTCCACCAAAATAAATGGTTAAATTTTCAAGCAATCCACATAGTCATTCATTCATAAGCATCTATATTTTAAAAATTAAGTTTGTTTCATTTTGCATATGTTATTTCAACCTTCTAATTTGGCCATCCTTTCCTAGTTGTTTTTATTTTTGTAACTTAGTTCGATTTTTTGAGCATATAGTGATTAATTTTTCCTTAGATGCTTTGTAGGAGAGGGTACACAAACCCACACAAAGAACAATGATGATTAAATGAAGATCAATATCTCTCCTTTTGGCATCAATGTATCCAAGTTGCATTCAATGACTATTGTTGATGTATTATTTCCTTTAGCAAACTTCCTTAGCTAATCACAATCCTACTAAAGTGTGGACAATATGTAATAATGGTATTTGCATACACTTATCATGTATTTGTCACCTTTTTCGGTCCACCAACCTTGCATTTATTTTATCATATTCTATCTTTCTCTCTAGCCCATGTTGTCTCCTAGCCATATTATTTCCCCTTCCACATATTTTCTAAGTGGGACTTTTAGATTAATTTTTAGTCCCACCCATGTCATAACCTATTTATTTGTGTTTTCTAGGTCATTGACCCTTTCCCCTTGTGTTTTCTCTTTAGTTTTCCACTTGTAGTTAATTTTACCATATGAACCTTATAAAGGAGTGGATTCACTACTCTCAAGTCTCAAGACAAATAGAGTTTACATGGAGCGAATAGCCCTTAGTTACCTCAAAGTACAAAGCTCAAGTGATAAAGTAAAGAATAAAGAATATTTGAATAACTTTATTAAATAAAATGCTAAGCTATTAAGGGTAAAATAGTAAACTACTAAATGATAGAAACTATTATAAAATTAAAAGATATAGATTACATAAACAAAAAGCTTAAAATTCACATATTCTACCCCAAATGGGCAAAGCCTCAGCCACAAATGATAGAATTTCGTGATTCAATGTCTATGCCCTGCACTGTCATCCCTATGAGAAAAAAGAATAAAAACCTTAGATTTGTGAGACCCAACTCTTCAAATATGTACATCTACACATAGTTAGGACAAGGAAAAATGTTGGGGCTATTTTGGGGCTTGCCTCAATCAAACCCCTGTTTTGGTGTTTCCACCTCCACAAACATCTAGATAGATAGAAATATATAAAATGACATGTAATGTAAAATATGTGTGATATAAAAAAACCCCAATGTGGCTCGAAGAATCACAAATATAATAGACAAGACAAGTAGACAATAGTAAATAGACAAGACAAATGAGACAAGAGAGCATTACCAATATTGTGTGGCTCTCCTCTTGGATTGATAGACATGGTGTGCTTTCTTGCAAGAGAGCTTCACCTATTGTTGAGATAAGAATCTAGCATATCTTTGATAGGGAGAGTGAGAGAGAAAAGATGTAGAAGAGAGTAGAGCAAGAGAGCAAGATCAAATGAGGGAGAATGAGAATGAATGAGAGAAAGAGTGAAAAGAGGAGTTTTATGATGTTGCATGAGCGAGAAGATCCATTATACTCATGTTTCTACCACAATGAAATGTGTCATAGCTAAAGGACATGAGATTCCCACATTTGAAAATTAGAAATTTTGGGGATGCTAGCATGTCATCCAGATCATCCTACTTAAAAATTTGTAAGAAATAAGGTATTCGGGTTGCTAATGCCTCATCATTTTCCCCTATGGAGTTGAAATCAAAAAATTATAACTTGTAGGTTTTTGTCATTAATGTGGCGAGTTGTCATAAATGCAATAGGCTAATTGTGTGAGTGTGAAATTGCCATGGGGTGAAATTTTATGACACTACATTTTTCCCACAATTCAGTGAGTTGATTTTTTGGAGAAAAATCAACTACACTAAAGTAGTTAAGAATACATTAATGCAATTTTGAAATTTTGAAATTTTAATAGATTTACATGAAAAAGGATACTATAGAAGTTGTAGAGGTTGAGAAGGTGGATACTAATGATGCCCCTAGTGTTCGAGCTCAATGAGAAACTACAATGCCTGATGTGAAATTTCATTCTACAAAACTCAAAATTGGGTTAGTTTCAAATATTGAAAGAAGCTACCAAGGCGAGAAGAATGCTTAAGAAAAATTTGATGATTTAAAAGAAAAATATAATGATGAGGTGAATATATGCCCCCTCATGTTTTTCCCCCCAGCTAGGTGGGGTGAAAACAAGAATGGAACAATCACTTTCACAAAGAAAAATAGAAAAAAATGAACCTATATATGTTCGGGTGGGCCCATAAAAGGGTCATTTTCACTATTCACAATGAGGACTTTGTTGAATTTTTGAGAGAGTTGTCAACAAAATGCATCATAAATGTGATTACATAGCTCCTAGGATCAACCAACTTTGCATGACAATGGCAAGGGATGGCCCACCAAATGAAGTACGCACAAATTTTCACTAACCTAGTCATTTGAGTAAAATTTTAAGCATTTTTAGTTTCCTAAGCAAGGTAGGCATCTAGTCAATGTGAAGGTGTTCGATTTACACATTGTCATCTAGATGACACACTGGCATCCTTTGATCATACTGGCATCTAGCTAACACACTATTGTTGAAAGTTATTCGGCCTCAAATGCCAACATGTTGCACATACATTTGCACGATGTGTTGTAGTCCTAGAGGCAGACTTAGGAAAATTTAGAAAATTTATGATGACGTAGAGTTAGAATATTTTTATGATGTAGAACATGATGTGAAATGTTGATGCTTTTGTAGGAGTGGCCCAAGATTTGTGAGCATAGTGGTGGATCGATTCTATCATTACTATGTAACCACAGTAATGAGATACATTTGGATGACATTGACTTTCTACAACGTGCCAAACTCTAGTGGGTTTATACCATGCTAGAGATCAAATTCCATATGCCCATGCTAATGGCATTGATGGCATGATCTAGGACACTAACACATCTACTTTCCAACTCCTGAAGGGGGAGATGATGGTGACCCTAGAGGATGTCTATCACATCGCTTGTCCTACCCATTCGTGGGGAGCATGTGGCCTATGAGTAGGGTAAGACAACGTAGGAAACCTAGGTTGTGCAATAGTACTACCTCAAATGGGTCATCCATGAGGAGACATTTGGGCACATATACATGCATTGGCTCAAGCAGGGGCAAGTGGAAATGCCACTTGTACACCAAGTTTTGATGTTCACCATTATGTTATACATCACAATGGATGGACAAGGCTCTCACCTTCATGGGGGTTTCATCTATTGCATCCATGTGATGGAGGAGAGAGGGACAGTCTATGCCCGAGGTCAGAGCATGCTAGCATATCTCTACCATGACCTTGGGTGTTATGTCCATTATGAGTACCACAACATGACCACCTAAGTGCTACTCTACGTGTGGGAATTTGAGCATATTCGTTACACAAGGCTGGTCAAGTATCCCCTAGGTCTACTACATGGGATGCCTCTAGCGCATGCATATCCCATGGTGTGTGACTAGCAGTACAATGATGTATGGTTTTGGTAGCTTTAGATGGATACTCTATGAGCATGAGATACTAGATGGAGCCCTTATAGGTGGATGGGGATTTGGTCATCTGATAGGAGGTAGTTGGGTAGGATGCAACATGATTGAATCTTGGTCAAATGGTTAGACCATATTATAGTCCCATATTACTAGAATCAGGTCACTCAGTAGTTTGGGTAGGTACAAACATCCCCTTGGAGGCTCCTATGTACATATGGTTGCATAGGAGTGCAACCTAAGTAGGATATTGACCTCATCTAATGATAGCAGACATCACACTTAGCGACAACAAGTTAGATGATGACAACCAACCCTTCCAATTGATGATGTTAGCATTGCTTGTGACTTTTTTGAGTGGTGGTTGATAGTAGGTCTAGTCCCAATTTTCCCATTAGGTTCCCTTATGGATGATGATGGTGCTCAAGGGTCAAGAGGCAAGGGTCTTGATAGTGGTGTTGATGAAGAAGCGGGCAATGTGCAATAGAGACCAAGGTGGAAATGTTGGGTTTCATCACCAATATGGCTAGCACCAGTCTTATCGACACCTCCTACTACCTAAGCAGTTATGCCTCCCTCAATGGAAATGATAGGGCCTAACGGGGCTCCACCCCTTGATCCATAGTAGCAGGTTGGGGGCCTAGGTACAAGTATGATATATTTTATTTCATTTTAGTTTCTTTCATTTAGTTATCACACACACACACACACACATATATATATATATATACATTTATTTGATGATATGGTAATGATATCAGCTACTATCTCTATGGTTGTAGTGGATACATAAGAGTGGCTCAATTTCATTGGGTGATGCATTTCAAAGGCAACCCAAATCATCTAGATTCAAGGGTCTATCCTCAATGCCTACATGCCTCCATCAGTATGGCACCATGCCCATGTATTCAAGCCTATAATGCATTTGAGGACATTGTATGAGGATACTTGGGTGGAGGCAGTCTAGCAAATCGCTGAGTTGGTTGCCATGATTAGATAGTGGGATTAGACAATGATAGAGGTCCTCACTACCTTATTCAAGTGAGATCAGGACATGATGTAGGTTGAGAATGTTGAGCAAGCATGTGATGCCCTATAGAACCAGGTCGATGACCTCAGTAATTAGGTAGAGACAACAATGATGACATTCACTAATCCTCATGTGTAGTAGCTCCAAGAGGAGTTGCGATAGGCCCATGAGCAGGAGGTTACACTATAGGAGTGAGTCACATAGTTGTGGGAGGATGCAACCGAGCTTTAAGGGGAGATCATAGGGTTATAGATGTAGAGTTTTTACATGTTTCAACTAAATCAATCACACTCCCATGCATTGATCCAATACCCTTCTCCACCACTGCTAGCACCAGAGGGCTCGAGGAGCTATACACACAAGGTTTGATAGCCCAATTTTGTTGTACCATATCATTTATAATGTATATATTTTTGATATGTAGATTCATATACAAATATACAGACACCACATTTTGACACAATGGTGTGATACATGTACATGACATTTTTAATATGTATGATTATGTGATGGATTTATGTTTATAGATGCATGATTAGATTAGATGCTATCATGATTTAATAAATACACTTTGGATCTATTCCTAATTAAATACAATAATGATCTAATACTTGACTAAAAGATGTTAATCAAATACAATGCACATTTCCACAACATAATGATAAAACACGTGTATATATATAATTCCTACTAAAGAAATTAATTACATGTACACATGTTTACATCATAACATAAGCTAAGAAAATAATATGTTAATGAAGAAATGTCATAGCATAACAAACTATGATCCCTGAAGAGGGACGAGTGTCATGCACATACCACATAGCCGTATGCATAGTATCAACAAAGATGCATTGGATTGTTTGGTTCTTTTAGAGGCATACCATCCATAGACAATAGTCCATATGTACCAAAATGATACAAATAGATGATTATGTAAGGACCTAACCAATTAGGGTTGAACTTCTCCTTTTGATCAAGTGGCACATTTAAATTTATCTAATTCTCACAAAGAATTAGATCAACTACCTTAAAGCACAAGAAAGAACACATTGATTATAGTGTTTAGAAATGGACCTTTGATAGGCTTGGAGATGTTTAGGGGCTTGTAATCGGTGCTCATAGAGAAATTGAAGCTGGTTTAGATGTTTATCATGGTAAGTGTCATCATCAATCAACCCTTTAAGGGAAACTCACAGAGATAGAATTTCCAACTCTAAAGGCATGATAGTCTCGACAACATACATAAGGTTGTATGGGGTTGTACTAGCAGTTGTATGAACTCTTGTGTGATAGTCCCACAAGGCATATGTTAATTGAGTGTGCTACTCTTTTCCATGTTTTTTGACTATTTTTGAAGAATCAACTTAAGAGTTTTATTAGATGCTTCAACTTGGCCATTAGACTAAGGATAATACCATGTAGAAAATCAATGTTGAATATAATTTTTTCCAAGAATTACTTCACATCTTTTTTCTTAAATGAAGTACCATTGTTAGAAACAAGGGTAGAAGGAAATTTGAAATGAGTAATGATATTGTTTAGAAGAAAGGTACATATTGCTTCAATGTTAATGGATCGAAGTGAAATATCTTTGACCCATTTCATAAAGTAATCAATAGCGGTAATAATGAAGATATGTCCCTTAGAAGGAGTTGATATTTTTTCGATATTATCCAATCCCCATTTCATGAATGACTAAGGAGAGGTCTGATTGTGAAGCTCTTGAGCATGAGCTTGGATGAGATTGCTATGTTGTTGACATTGAGGAAATTTCTTGACAAAAGCAAAAGAGTCTTTCTCCATTGTTTACCAATAATATCCCATGTGAATCAGTTTATGTACTAAGGATTTACCACTAAAATATCCACCCTTAGAGCTTGAATGAGCTTCTTGAAGGGTAATGGGTATTTCAACCTTAGTGAGACATCGAAGAAGAAGACCATCGTGAGATTTTTGATAAAGAACATCAAAGAGGATAATGTATCGAGCTGAAAGTTTCTGTATCTGAGTGCAAGCATTTTTAGTTGCATCATCGAGAAAATTTTCAGCCTTCAGATAATTATAAATGTAATAATGCCATTCCCCCAAGTCTATGTGAGCACACATGAGACTATTAGGTTCAGGTTGATCTGAGATAGTAGGAGAGAAAAGAATCTAAACCACAAAGTTAAAATTTTCTATACCATCATCTAAGAGTACAAGGGAGGTTGTGCTCTCCACGTGGCAATTTTCTCTCCTAGGAACACTATTTATTGTAAAGGAAGATAAATGATCAAGCAAGGATAGAGCCAAATCTTGATACTCAGATAGCTTATTCTAATTAGCTTGATACATTCTTGTGATTTGATTTACAATAAGCTTATAATCACCATGAATGTGAATATGTTTAATTTTTAATGCTTTCACAACATGTAAGCTGACAATAAAGGATTTGTACTCAATGATATTATTAGTACTATAGACACCTAAATTTGGACACTTAATTTATCCTAATTTATCCCTTTTTATCTAAGCATCCCCTTATTTGCATTAAGTAATATCACTATTATTTAATTAATATCCTTAATTCTTCCAAATCCCTAAGGTATTTAATTAATAAAATAAATACCTTATCTATTTAATCCTCCTTTTCATCAAATGAATTAAATAAATATGACATTTATTTAATTCCTCATATATCACATCCTCCATCATTTTTATATAATCCTAATCCATATTCTAATCTCATCATTAGGATGCACACATTCTTAATCCTTGATTAGGATGTGTCACATCCTCCAACTTTTGCAAGTTGGCCTCTAATCTTTCTTAGCCACCTAACCCTCCTCTAATCCTTCATTAACTAGCCTAATCAACCTCTCAAGGAATTTATAATTTCTTTTATTCTTCCAAGGAATATTAAATTCTTTCTCTTCCCCATGTGACCTTTGACTTGTCACATCAAGTCACATGTGAACTCTTCCCCTAATCTCCCACTTGCCTCTAATATGTCATTAATTGGGCTAATTAGGTACATGCACAACCTTAATCACTTAATTAGGTCAACCTAATCGCCATGTCATTTATGGAATGTGTCTTAAGTTAACCTTATTAAAGACTTTCTCCTTTTGGAGAAGGCACCCCTTTCCTGATGTGAATTTTTAATTCACATTTAATCCTCCAATGCATTCCAAGAAATTTTAAATTCCTTCTCTCATTCCCATGTGGATATTTGAGAAATTTTTAATTCCTCACATGTCCTCTCACCCACATGGGGACAAGGACGTCCTTTATGAGGAGATCTTGTCCAAATCTCAAGGTACTATGTAGTACCTCCATGTCATGTACTTTCCTTCCAACTCATTTACATATCATTTTTTTCAAGCCATTTCATATGCCACATGTCAAAATGTGAGGGCTTGTGAGTTCTCAACTCACCATAGCCCTACATCTTGGCCATTTTGGTTTAATCTCAACCATCCATTTCCCTAGAGAATTCAAAATTCTCTATAAATACCCCCTTTTTTCTCTCATTTTGGAAGGAGATCATTTGTGCTAGCCAAACTCTTGCAAGTTTTTCTCTTGAGCCATACTTATCAAAATACTTGCACTTGCATCCATTCTCACCTATTTTCCATCCACATTGCATCTCACAACTTACATCTTTTGCCATCAAAGGAGCATACAACATCAAAGATCAAAGGGCCAACCAAATGATCAATTCAAGACAAGGTAAACCAGCTCCATTTGTTATCTTTACTTTGTTTTTGAATCCAACTAGGCCAATGTTGAGGTGTAGGGTTTTTATATTGGTTATTTACACTCTTTTTTTTTGCTTGTTTTCTAACATGTATTTTCACCCGATCACAAGTACAATGAAATCCTAATAAAAAAGATAGAGGAATTGAATTTCCTTCAGGTAAGATCAAAACTACACTTTCCCCAAAGCCAATTTGACATCTCGATCCATCAAAATATATCTCCCATATAGGTTCTTGATCCAATGTGAAGATATTTTCATCTAGAAATAATTCTAGATTAGAGGAGTGGGATGAGGGAGCTTCTGCCAATTGATTGGCAACAACTTATCCTTTAATAGCTTTCTGAGTCATGCATTTAATATCAAATTTAGAGAGAAACATTACCCATTTCACCAACCTCCCTGAAAGATCAGTTCTAGTGAACAAATGTTTGAGAAGATCACATTTCATAATTGCATGGGTTTCAGCATGGAGAAGATAATATCTTAACTTTTGTGTTGCAAAAACAAGAGTGAGAATTTCTTCTCCGTGGAAAAATATTGAGTTTCATAATCAATCAAAATACAACTAATATAGTAGATTGCTCTTTCTTTACCATCATCATCATCATGTTGAGCTGATAAAGCTACTAAGTCATGAGGTGATGCAAAAATATAGAGCAAAAAGCGTCTATTCGACATAGTCAACATCAAGATAGGAGGATTGGATAAATAAATTTTGGTTGACTCAAAATATTTGTCACACTCATCATCCCATCAAAAAAACATCTTTATTCAATAAGTGCATGAATGGAAGGGTATGATTATCCAATTGAGATATGAATCTATGAATCACTTGAATATTCTCTTGCAAACTACGCAACTGAGAGATATTTTTAGGTGGTGGCATGTTAACAATTGCATCAATTTTATTTGTGTCGAATTTGATTCCATGATGAGAAATGATAAATCCTAAAATATTTTTGATATCTAAACCAAGGACACACTTAATGTAAGGAAGCTAAGGTAGTGGAAAAAATTCCTACACTAATCTTAAGAGGAGAATAAAACATAAGCAAAAATAAACACAAATATCATGCATACCACAACAAAATGATTTATGTGGGGAAAACCCTTTTGGGAGAAAATCCCCACACTCCAAAAGCTGCCCAATATATTATTCAGAAATCACTAAGATTACAATATACTTGTAGAGCAAGCTTCTCACAGGCTTGTATCACCACTTAGAGATTCAGAGGCAACACAACCACTATCAAACTCTTAGAATACACCACAATACATAGTCGTAATACAATTCCATCATAAATAGGGTTGCCTTCTAGGGAAAGTCAAGTTAATATTTATATTGGTCATCAAATATGAGACATAAGGATGAACGATCCAGATTTGTAATAAAATAAATGGTCTAGATCCCACCCACACACCCCCGTCATCATTGGAAAAACAATACCTTATGTATCAACAATACCTTATGTAATTGCAAGGTTGAGACACATTTTCTAAACACTTAATAGGATTTAGTCTCATCTTATAGAATTGAATCCTTTCAAAGATAAGACAAAGATTTCAATGTGATCTTGATGAGTCATAGACTTAGCCAATATCTCATTGATGCAATCTTCTAAGATCTTGTGAATAAAATCATGAAAGGTAAGAGTCATTGCTTGTTGGTAAGTTGATCCAACATTATTTAACCCAAAAAACATGACTACATAAAAAAAGGTACCCCAAGGGGTAGTGAAGGCTATCTTGTATTGATCTTCTAGGATAATATGAATCTGATTATATCCAAAGAAGTCATCCATAAAGGATAATAAGTCATGTCCTATAGTTGAGTCCATAATCATATCGATATTAGGAAAAAAACCATCCTTAAGAGAATCCTTATTAAGATCACAAAAATATATGCAAATACAAATACAACCATCAAGTTTACTAATGATGACTATATTCAACATCCACGGTGTATAGTCAATAAGATGGATAAACCAACTTTTAGAAGCTTTTCTATCTCGGTCTTGACTAATAAAGAAACCTTTGGATTCATCTTGTGAATATTTTGTTTAACTGGTTTGGCATCGAGACATAAGATGATATTCTGAACTACTATAGACTCATCAATCCTAGGCATGTCCTCATATGACCAAGAAAAAATATTAGGATGGGAATGTAACAAATCATCATGTTGTTTAGACTCTTCCAAAGAAAGAAATTTTCCAATCTTAATCACATTTTCAGAAGATTTAGGGTCCATGAAAACAACAAAAGTATCCCCCTTAAGGAGAGCACTATGGTCTTTAGGATGAGGTGTAAAAGTGCTATCATCCACTTTAGATAAAGAATCCTCCTCATCAACACTCATAACAGATTCTCCAAAGTACACATGTTTATTCAAGCGATATGGGAATCATTACTTATGGTGATAAGAAGGTAAGTGAGACTAGACACCTAAGAATTATTCCAACACTTCCTCCAAAGAGAAAAAATTTAGAGGAACTTCATTAGAGTCTACCTTACTTCTAGTAAATTCAAGATGAATTAACTTAAGAGAAGGAGCTTCAATGAAAATCATGTTGAAATTCAACCATGGTTTCACCTTAGACTTCTTGTGGTAGTACCCAAGTCCAATGTTACATCCATGAGGACCAAAATCAATGGGGACTTTAATACCTTGCTCATTACATCCCCAACCTTTACCTCCATACCTATATTTAGAAAAGAGACAAAAATTTGGACCATAACATGTTCAATTCATGGAAAGGAGGAGGATCAATGTAAAGAGAGTGATCCCAACTATGAGTATCATACTCCTTTATAAGATCATAACCATCCTTCTTAGTAGTAATAAAAACACTAGCCTCCTTAACAGATGCATGATTATCCTCCTTAGCAAAGATGTGATCATCCTCCTTACTAGGAGCACAATAATCTTCTTTAGTAGGGGAAAATCAATTTTCTTGATGGTGTATGAGATCATTGGAATTTCTAAGTGGATAGTGTTGAACACCTAGAATTCTAAGAGGGGGGGTGAATCAATATTATTTTAAACCACTTAATCATTTAAACATCCAATGCTCATAAATTATTCAATTTCAGTAATGAAGAAAAGCATGAAAACATTCAACAACATCACATAACACATGAACACCATTATTTTTACGTGGAAAACCTAAAATTGGAAAACCATTGTGAGGATTAGCTCACAATATATTATAACCAGTTATAGTATATTACAAAAGTGCTCACTGTAGGTGGACTCACTGTCCATTGAGAAATAAAAGAGATAGAAGAGATTGTGGCTCATAGCCATATTTGAACTATTACAATTGCATCTAACACATGCATGGAATATAGTTCCAATGAAGCTCAAAATATAGATTCAAAACTCTTCATACTATTTTGAAATATCACTCTATTCTACTGTGTATTCTCACTAAATTCACATAATTCTCATCCATTTACTCTTATCACTTGTCACTACTTGCAAAATATCAAAAAAGATCCTTCTTATATATCTACTTCACCTATAACATCAATTAGGTCGGCCTAATTAGATGTAATAAAAAAATTGTAGCTTGTCGACTCAAAAACTATCCACACACACTTCATGCCAAGAATCAAACCTTATAAAATTTTAAAATTGGTTAGCGTGGACCTAAAATAGCGACCACATAATAGATCAAGACATATTCAATATTTGCAATACACCCAACTCATTAGGTTGACATTGATAATGGCATAATTGCAAAATTCACCAATTGTACAACCATATTCGAACACACAAACCTCCAAACACTATGCCAACTAGAAGACACAATTATCTTACACTTTTCAACAACTTCACAACTCTACAAAGAAAAATTCCAATCTACGGAGAAGTGCAAATTTATCAAAGTATATGCACTACATTGAAAAACACCTCTAACTGCCAAGCTGAGCTTCTGTTACTCATAACTTCAAAAGAAAAAAACAAAACAAGATAAAAATATGGAATTAGGATCTCCTAACAACCAAAAAAATTATGTTAGAAGTATAGATCAAGATCTTCATCAATGTACTAGTGCAAACCCAAATGTCAGATCCCCTATACACATAATCACTTAAATTGACACTTAGTCAATTTCCACAACTATTTCCTTCACTAGATCAAACCTTCTTGAAAAATTATTTCATAATCATCCTTAAACATGTTCAAGACATCCAAACTGATTTGCACCATAGTCTTCATACTAGAATACAATGTTGACATCAATGACAACACTACAATGCATAACTATATACCTTGTGCTCATCCCACATGCTCATGTTTCCAACAAGTTTATCAATGCCATCTCCTTATTCTTCCAACAATATCCCCCTTTGTCATTGATGGAAAAATGCCAAAATTATCTCCAAAAACATTCTCCCCCTTTGACATCAAGGTAAATGGGAACATACAACAACCTTCATACATATTGGATCTCAGCTAACAAATATATCCATATGTAGCTGAACTAATTCCCCCTAAGAGACCTATACATCATAACTAGATCAAAATTTCTACCTAAAATCACTTTACACCATCCACATATGTACATTGGAGTCTGAAACAACAAATTGAAAATGCATAAGAAAATAAAAATACTATCAACTAGAGGTGGTTGAATCTTGGAGCTTCACAACATGAACTTTCCACTCTTGTTTTCCTTCCTCCCAAATCCTCTTGGCTATGCAAGCATTATACATTGTGTCTCTAATCCTATAGGGATTCTTCCCTTTATTCTAGAGTGTTGGGTACTAGATTGATTTTTGTAGCCTTCATAACACTCTTTAGGGAACTGGAAATTGATGTGAACTTTGAGTTCACTAGACCCTTGAGGTTCCCAAACTATGTAATAATCTTCTCTTTTTGTCCTTGTAGTTGGAAGAACTACTCATGTAGATCCTCAACCGCTGACCTAGTGCTTCCATCTAGATCTTGTTCTAGATCATATGCATTGAAAGCTTTGTCTATTTGTGACTCAATCGAGTCTATTTCATCTTTGATGCTTTTTGTGGATTTGGGCCACTTCATATAGAACTGGAACAAGGCTTTGGCCTCAACCACACAAGCCTGTGAACCCTTGAAACTATTTTGAAATTTGTTGTGTGCTTGTGCACACTTCTCTATAATTTCCATTAGCCTCTTTTCATCCCTCTTTTTATCAATTTATTTTTCAAGTTTCTCTTCCAAATTAGAGGCATATTCTTTAAATAAATCAATGAAAATTTTAATATTTTCCACAACAAATAGAGAATTATCAACTGTAGCTTTAGGTATGGATTCCTATAGATTTTTCACTACCTCCTTGATCAACTCTTTGCTCTTCTGATGTGTTTCAATAATTTACTTTCAATAAGATGCATGGAAAGCATCTCCTAGCTAAATTTTATGGAGGGGCAAGATCTTCACAAGGTCCAAATTTCCTTGCTACATGGGCAATTGTAGCAACTAAGCTGATACCATGGGTTGAAATTGTAGTTGCATGTTCAATAAATTCTAAAGAGAATCTTTGGAAGTTCCAAAGGATTCACTATTTTCCTTTACCTCATCCTCTGCAATCTTTTTGTTCAGCTCCTTCTTCTCATTGTTACCAGTATTAACGGGTGTCTCCACTTCTTTCCTTTTCTCATCTTCAGAGGCATTTTCACTTTTTTTCTCATCTCCCTTTCCTATGTCTTCACTGGTAACCTATTCTATGTTATTTGGAGGGATAGCTGTATTTGGTTTGTCTTGAGTACTTTCAATAGGTGTCTAAATTATTGAATGAGTAAGATTATTCTCCTTTGCAGTATCTTCTCTAGTAGTTGTAGTATTCTCAACATTCTCCTTAGCCTCCATATTTTCTTCTATTTGTATCTTCCACTTCCGAAGGAACATTTTCTTGTGAATTTTATTCATTTGCCTCATGCTCAAGTTGAGCATCATCCATCTGCACATCATATTCAATATTTTCTTCTAGAGCAGACATCTCCACATTCACTTCCTCTTTTCTCTTCGGGTTCATCCACAATCTTTGTGCTAGGTCTGTTGCTATTTCCATACTCTCCTTAGCCTTTTGAGATCATTTTGATCTCTTCCCATAAGGCTTGTCACCCTTTTTTTTGTTCCGAGTTATTTATGAATAATGTGGGCAATGTGGCCTTATTTTCCTTGGACAAAGGAGCACTTATTTTTCCTAGACACAGGCCTTCAATTTGGCCTCTTCTTCTTTAGCTTCCTATCTCCTTTCAATCTAGGCATTCCATAGTTTTGTAGGTATTTGTTTCTCTATGTTCCTCATATCGACCTTAAGAACTATAATACATTTAATAATAGCCTCAACTATGGTGGTTTTATCCACCTCATTAGCCTCATTATATAATGTTGTAGTTTCTCCTAACATGTCATTTTGAACAATCCCATTAAATAATGCATTAAATTTCATTGGGCTATGTGCTCTTACCAATTTTTTATTCTTCTGTTTCTTCTTCTTTTCTGGTGAATTTTTCTTGGTGGCTTCTTCCTTCTTTTCTCACATATGAATTACAAGAGATTTTTTTTTTCTCTATTTCTTCTTCTTCATCAGTATCTACAATATCCACCTTTTTCTTCTTAATGCTTGCTTTACCTTGCAAAGGTTCACCCTTTCTTTTCTGGACTAGCTAAGGTCCTTCTTCCTCCTCTTCTTCATCTTCAACATTTATACCAACATATGGTTCCTTGGTGGCCTTAGTCTTGACCATTCTCCTCACAGGACCAACTGGGTATGTTCTAGGAACAACCTTTTCTTTCTCAAGCCTCTTTTCTTGTTTTTCTAGAGAGGTTTTCTCCTTTATTGGAGCATTGGTTTTCTTTGTAGGAGTACTAGTCTCTTTCCTATTTGTTCCACTTTATGAGGAGGCAATCCTGGAGGACTTCTGAGTAGCTGAGGGAGTGGTAGCAGTCCTACAAAATCTTCTTGCACTTGATGAGCTTGTTGGAGCTCCAACCATTACTTTTTCTTGTTCCACTTGGTCTTTTGTGAGGCTTATACCCTCTACAAACTATGTAGTCATCTTTTCAACATTCTTCTTGATTTGTGGCTCCCTCTACTTCATATGCATCTTCATAGATTTCTCTTCATATTTTTTGAATCTCTCCTGAGTGGTGTTGTTGGGACTCTTTAGCAGGATATCAAATAAACCAATTATTTCATCTGACGTGACCTCATATCCTAGTTCTAGGATCCACATTGTTCTAGGCTTATCAACCTCCATTATGCACTCATCTTTTTTGACCAAAAAAGTAATGTCTTGTTGATGCTTTTCCACCAATTGCTTTGGAATCCTTTTCCTAGCTTGCATCTTCTCTTGAAATATTTTGAAGAAACACCAGAGGAAATTCTTCTGAGTATCCACATATCCTAGTCCAAATAAATAATCTCTAATTTGGTAGGCTATAGGTCTATTTGGTAGCCATATTTTATTCTTCCTTCTAGGTAATTTATTTTAAAAGTAAAATAACAAACAAATGATCAGAGTACCAAACTTGAAGGCATACTTAGAATCCTTAGTTTTCTACAAGTTCTCCAAAAAATGCAGTCTTAAAAATTCACACAGATCATAGTTTTCGCCTTTCCCCACCATTTCATAAGTTGTGTTGATGGTCATAGCCAGAACATAGTTCTCCTTGTTGGTGAAATACAACTTAACAAATCATTGTGGAGGTTTACTTCACAATAGGATTTCTTATGTCTTTCATGGTCAAAGCACTCCTTCCATACATTTCTCATGTTTTCTCCATTACAATCTCATTCTTAATAGATTTAAGTGTGGGTATTGGTCTGGTTGAGCATAGACCAGTCACAACCCTAATTGCCTCTTTGTTGATTATATGGGGGATATCCAACTAGAACTTGTCATGGATCTTGCTCAGGGTGTACCTCACCCACTCATCCATTTAACATAAGATGGGAAACTTGCTCCAGACATCAAGATTCTTCTCTGCCAAAACCCCATACTCTAGTTTTAACTCAAAATATTCTCTAGTAACATTGAACCAAACTTCATTCAACTTTGTGTGGTTATATTCTTCCATTTTGACATGGATGTAATCCCTAACATCCTTTGTGTAAAACTCCATAGGAGATGTACAAAAATACACCATCCAAATCATCCATCAATGATTTGTTGGGATGCCTCTTAAACTTAGGTCTTGGATGTTCTAAGACTTCTACCACTTGTGGGTATACATCTTTGCAATAAATTGAAAGCTCTTTCAAAAAACTGGGTAAACAAAATTGAGGATACCTTCAAACACTTTCTGCCTAGGGTTTTGCTTGTACTCCAACTCAATCATCTCAGTCACTCCAATTCCCTTCTTCACAACTTTATTCTTCTCAAATGCTCAATGTAAATAAATTTAATAAAATAAAATTACTTATAACCCATTCAAATTTGACCTAATTTTCTATAAATGCTTCATCTCAAAAAGCTGTCAAACTCTTCAATGTATGCATAGTCACC
Source organism: Sequoia sempervirens (assembly GCA_007258455.2). Classification (NCBI taxonomy): domain Eukaryota; kingdom Viridiplantae; phylum Streptophyta; class Pinopsida; order Cupressales; family Cupressaceae; genus Sequoia; species Sequoia sempervirens. The sequence goes on from VDFB02241830.1 coordinate 40,200, forward strand.
TTCAAATGCTCTACAACCTTCTACATTTCAATATTTCTACCTAAGTTTTCTCCAATAGATCAAACACATTGAACCATACCACATATCCTCGTGCTAAAGCTTAAACACCATTTTCTTTGGCAGGGGATGAAAGATTTCCATTAAAGCTCCCATTGAGCCAAAGCTCTCAACTTAGTTTTTAGAGGAAACATCTTTACTAGATGTTGGTACAGATTCATCCTTAACCTCCGTCTCTTCCTTATTTTTCCAAATCTTATCTGTCTTCTTTTTCTCTACCAGATAATTTTTTTGTACTAGATAACTTCTTCACTGGATTATCCTTCTTCATATTTATGCTTCTGCAAAACTTAGAAATGTGTCAAGGTCTACTATAATTACAACTTATAACATTCTTTTGAATTGGATTGCTTCCACTCATTCTAGATCTACATTGATTAAATTTATGCCCAATTCCATTGCATGTACGACAATAGCCATTGAAATATTGAACCATTCTACCATTGCTATAGCCATTCATCATTTGATTTCTGCATTCACTAGATCTATGACCAAATCTCTTGCATGTAAAACATTGAATAAGAAATTATGGAACATTATGATTCATTCTACATTTACATTCCATAGCCTTATGTCCAAATTTATTGTAGGAATAATAAAAACCATTAAAATATGTGTACCTTTTAGCATTTGGTTGTCTGACCAGTGGTCTTCTAGCTTCATTCATTTGATTTTAGATTTGCTTCCCATTTTTCTTCTTGTCTTCAAACTTCTTTTATTCATTGATCTTCTTTTTAGGTGTCTGGTCTACTTGTGAACTTTCACCCTTTTCAAATCCTAAACCTTCTTTATCTTTAGATCCTTTCTAACTTGTAATCATTTCATCAAGCTTTATAGAACTCATCTTGAATTTTTCTTCATGAATCCTTTCTTTTTCAAGATTTGATCTCAAATTCACAACTTCTTGTTCAAGCCTTGTGCATTCTTTAGATTTTATTTTCACCATTGCATTAAAAAATTCTTCAACTATTTTCTCTCAACTTGCACCTTCATATCAATAATTGTTTCATTTGCTTGCTTGAATTGCTCACTGACCTCCTAATGCCTTTCTTTGAATTTCTTGATTTGTTCTCTTAATTTTCTGATGCATTCATATGCTTCTTTGAAATTTTCTCTTAGATATCTGTTTTCACCTTTAGTTCTTTCCAGATCTTCAAGAGAACTTTGAGTTCTCCATTTATGTCAAATATGTAATCTTCTTTTGTAGATCCAACAAAAGGAATCTCTTCTAGAGTAGTAGGTAGTCTTCTAACAACCATGTGTTCAATCTCCAAGATCTTCCCCAGGTGATTAATCTCCTTCCAAGGAACCAATCTCTGATACCAATTGTTGAACACCTAAAATACCAAGAGGCAAGGGGTGAATCACTATTCTTATAAACCACTTAATAATTTAAACATCTAATGCTCATAATTTTTTAAACTATAGTAATGAAGAAAAGTATGAAAACATTCAACAACATCACATAACACATGAACACCAAGATTTTTATGTGGAAAACCCAAAATGGGAAAAACCATGGTGAAGATTAGCTCACAATATATTATAACCAGTTAGTATATTATAGAAGTGCTCACTATAGGTAGACTCACTGTCCAAGTGTACTCACTACCCACTAAGAAATAAAAAAGATAAAAGAGATTATGGCTTATAGCCATATTTGAATGGTACAATTGCATCTAACACATGCATGAAATACAGTTCCAATGAAGCTCAAAATATAGACTCAAAACTCTTCATACTGATATGAAATATCACTCTTCTCTTCTCTGTATTCACACTAAATTTTCATAATATTCATCCAATTACTCTTATCACTTGTCACTACTTACAAAATACCAAAATAATCCTACTTATATATCCACTTCATCTATAACATCAATTAGGTTAGCCTAATTAGATGTAATAAATAAAATATAGCTTGTTGGATCAAAAACTATCCACACATGCTTCACACCAAGAATAAAACCTTATAAAAATGTGAAATAGGTTGACATGGATCTAAAATAGCACCCACATAATACATCAAGACATATTCAATCTCTATAATATACCCAACTCAATAGGTTAGCACCAACAATGACCTAATTGTGAAAATTTCTAATTGTACAACCATATTCAGGAACATGGACCTCCAAACACTATGAAAAGTAGAATACACAATTATCTAACACTTGTCAACAACTTCACAACTCTGCAAAGCAAAATTCCAATATGCTAAGAAGTGCAGATTCACCAAAGCATATGCATTGCATTGAAAAACACCTATAACTACCAATCCAAGCTTTTGTTGCTCATAACTCCAAAACCAAAAACCAAAACAAGATGAAACTTTGGAATTAGAATCTCCTAACAACCAATAAAATTATGTTAGAATCTTAGAGCAATATATTCATCACCTGACTAGTGCAGACCTGGATATTGGATCCCCTATACACAAAATCACTAAAATTGACACTTAGTCAATTTCCAAAACTATTACCTTCACCAGATCAAACATTCTTACAAAATTATCTTTCATAATTATCCTTAAACATGTTCAATACATCCAAAATGATGTTCATCATAGTATTCATACTGGGATACAATGTTGACATCAATGACAACATTGCAATACATAACTGTATACCTTGTGCTCATCCCACATGCTCATGTTGCCAACAAGTTTATCAATGACATTTGCTCATTCTTCCAACAGATAGGATATACTTTGTACTCTTTGATGAAGGATTCAATAAAGTTGAAGGATCCCAAATCATCACCAAGAGATGCATTCAATTAAGAAGATGACATAAAAAAAGTAGACTTAGGATTCTCTGCTTTAGGACCATCTTCCTTAGGGACATTCGACTCAAGAGTAGTGTTTGGAACATGCACTACTAGAGTGGGTTCCAACACATTAGAAGATAATGAAGGAATAAGGTTTTTAAGAGTAGGAACAACCAAGCCTTGACCGAAAGTTTCCATTTCACACAAGTGTATAACATTAATGTTGGCCTTGATTGTAATTACTTTGTTATTAGCAATAAATTTCACAAAATGATACAAGGTAGAAGTGAATTCTCTCAAAGCATGAATCCATGGTCTTCCCAAGAGAATGTTGTAAGGTAATGGACTTGGAATCATATATACCAGGGTGGGTATAGTAACAAGTCCCAATATCAAAGGAAAGATTATCATGCCTAAGGATTGTTGGCCAACATTATCAAATCTACGAATATATAAGGAAGAAGCAACAAAAGAAGAAAAACCAATTTTAATCTTAGATAACAAATTAATGCTACATACATTGAGTGTTGAACCGGTGTCAACAAGAGCATGAATAATGCCAATATATTATTAATATTAATTATTATCATTAGAGGATCCACTTTCTTTTGTACTTTTGGAGATGGGAGTTCATGTAGATAGAATGTAATATTCAATGAATCTATACAAATATGAGCCATAAATGCATTAACATCTATAAGCCTAGTGGAAGAAGGAAAGAGGATATCTTACAAGGCTTCCTAAAGCATACCTTGGTAAATCAAATCTATTTGAAGAAAATCCCAAAATGAGATGTTGGCGGGAGTAACATGAAGTTGCTTGACAAGATCATACTCACTAGGTGCTTTAGATACAGGTTTAGGTGCTTGAGGAAGGCTTGGTTGAGAAGGTGGTAAAGAAGTAGGTTGATTAATATTTTGTTGATTACTTCTAGTATTGTAAGTACAAGATATTGCTCTATAAGAGGGAGCTTTAGATTAAATAAATCTTGTGTAAAGGTTTGGTGTATGATTTGCGACATGAACCCCATGAATAGAATGAATTATTTTAGGAGATGGGCTAGCTAGAATCACATAAATGATCCATCTCTTAAGCCTTTGAGGGGTGGAAGATACTAAGACTACATTCATGGACTCTTCGACTTGCAAAGAAGAAGTTTGTTTATTAAATATTTGGATAGAAGGAGACACCTATAAGAAATCATTTAGGGCATCATCCAACATATAAAAATCTTGTTTAGAGAATGCATTATCAAAAACATTAAAGTTTTGAAGAAAAAGATTTGATATGATTTTATTCACGTTGGGTTCACCAAAATGTAAAGGAGGGGATTCACTACTCCTGAGTCTCAAGAAAAACATAGTCTATAGGGAGTGATTAGCCCTCAGTTACCTCAGAGTATGAAGCTCAAGTGATAAAGTAAAGAATAGAGAATATTTGAATAACTTTATTAAATGAAATGACAAGCTGTTAAGGATAAGAATAGTAAACTACTAAATAACATAAACTATTATAAAATTACAAGATATAGATTACATAAATAGAAATTTTAAAACTCACAGATTCTTCTGCCAAAAGAGAAAAGCATTGGCCATGGATGATAGCGCACTGCAAGGATGTTTACACCTGTGCTATCATCCCTATCAGAACAAAGAATAAAAACCTTAGATCTACAAGACCCAACTCTTTGAATCCATACATCTACACAAAAGAAAGATAGGGAAAAATCTTGCGGTTGTTTTGGGGCTTTCCTTAGTCACACTCCCAATTTGGTGTTTCCACCTCTATGGATAACTAGATAGATAGAAATAGAAAAAAATTCATGTAATGTAAAATACATGTGATAGAAACGAACCCCACTATGGAGGAGGATCCCTATCATGAATATAATAGAAAAGACAAGTAGACAATATTAAATAGATGAGATAAATAAACAAGAGAGTGTTACCAAAATTTGTGGCTCCCCTCTTGGCTTGATAGACATTACATGATTACTTGCAAGAGAGCCTTGAATGTTGTTGAGATAAGAATCCAGCAGAGCTTCGCTACAAAGAGCAAGAGAGAAAAGATGTAGAAGCGAATAGAGCAAGAGAGAAAGATCAAATGAGGGAAAATGAGAATGAATGAGAGAAAGAGTGAAAAGAGGAGTTTTGTGAGGCTACATGGGCAGGAAGAGGTGTTACACTTGTGTTTCTACCACAATAACACATGTCATAGGAAAAGGACATGGGGTGATCCCACAATAGTGGGTTATACTTTTTGGCCAAACTCGACATTGAAATGAACATTTTGAACTAAATCTTCACTTTCAAACACCTATAACTACCAAACCATGAGGAATTTGAAAATGATGAAAGATAGTGATTTGTGACATTTTATCTATAGATACTAAATATATATTTTTAATTTTTTTGGAATCAAATTGCATTTCTTTTTCCATCTCCTTCGATAACTAGTTTTTAATAGTAAACACCATATTTAAAGAGTGATGTATATTATAAACCACATTTTTTTTTCTATGAAGGATAAAATTATCTTTTTTTGAATTTAGATTTATAACTACAATATCTAGAGGATGCATCTGGTTTCATAATGTTTTATTAAATATATATATTTTTAATTAAGTTTTGAAGTCAAACCAATTACAATTTAGACATAGGTGTACTATTAAGAGCATAACTTTTTTTATATGTATCATAATTCAATTTTTTTTGGAATAAGGACATCAATACCTAGAGGACATATATTTTTTAGAATTTTTTTCTCTCTTTTCCTATTTTTTTTGTATGTGTGAAACAAAGACCTCAATGTTCATTGAAAAACCTACATTCACAAGAAATACAAAATAAATATAATCAAATTAAATATATTCAAAATTATACTTTTTGGGAATCTTATAATAAGGACCACATACTTACAAAACATAAATTTTAAATGAATTCATTTGATTCCCCAAAAGGTAAATCAAAAGTGGTTTTTTATTAGCATTTTGATAGGTGTAGAGGAGACTCTATTATAGGCATGGTTAAAACTAGCAGGGTTCTATCCACGAGGGTTTGATCAAACCCTCTTCAATTAAAGTCCTTTAAATGGAACCTTTCAAGGCTTAAATCATTATATTTTTTTTAAATATGTGATTTCAAGCAAAACTTAGGATGTCCCAAAAAGTGCAACACATTATTGTGGTAGCACCCCATGAGATTCCCTCATTTGAAACTCAAAAAGTTTAGGGATGCTAGCACATTGTACAGAGGTCCACATGTTGTGCAAACATCCTACTTAAAAAATTACAAGAAATGAGGTATCTGGGCTGCTAATGCTTCATTATTGACCCCTACAGAGTTGAAATTGTGAATTTTTGACTCAAATTTTTGTTATTAATGCGACAAGTCGCCATAAATGCAACATGTTAAATACACAATTGTGAAATTTCCATGAGGTGCAATTTTGAACTAATTAATTTTCAAATAAAAATTATCTATTTGTGATTTCATGAAAAGATGGGTTTGAACCCTATTAGGGGTCACCGCCTCTATTATAACTACCAACTAGGCAACCTTGACTTTGTGAAATCTTGAGATATTGTTAAGAGGGAATATTAATTAATCCTATGCCTACCCATAACAAATGAGAATCTATCATATAAATACTCTATCCATTCTTTCATTTGTATACAAGAAAGAATAATTTTATATAGGTCAACAAGAATTTCTATTCATGGCAAGAGTATGACTAAGAAAAAGTATACCAATTTTTTTTTGATTGAATCAACCTTAGCCTATAGTTGATATTGTATTCATATCAAGCTTAGCTAATTTCCTATACTCCATTTATTTATAAGTTGGTCTTAGTTTTCCATGTTTCCAAATGTTTCTTGCAATTTTGTAACATGCTTTTTATAAATAGATTTTATTTTTTCCAATTAACCATAGGTATTAGTCATCCCTCTCTCCCTACACCCTTCCACGTGCTTATACATCCATTTCCATCCCATTTAATGTTATTTTTCATGGGTGAGTGCAATATCATGATGGACCAAAATATATCTCTAAGTGGCAATGCAAATACAAAAAAATAGAGTGAAGCAATTTCACATAAAATATTGTAGTGTAGAAAAATGTATTCCTTTACATTTTCACACTTGTTTGGGCCATCCCTACTAAAATTATACTTCTTTCTACCTTATTTGGTCCTATTTTGCATCCACAAGCCTTATTTAATGCACCTTTCTAAGGATGATCGTGACACATATCTAATAACCAATCATAATTTATTGATTTTGGATTATATGGACTAGATTTAGTGATCTAGGACTCATACACCACCTTGGGCATATGGGTCCTACCTAAGTTTCAGGGCTTGGTCCTGAATTTTGGCATAAAACTTAACATTTCTTGAAATTTGTGTCCCAAGCCTAGGCTACTGGGGCTCATATGCTCCAATAGGTGTATGAGTCCTTAGCTTGGACCTATTTTAAATTCAAATTATTGTAGGATTTTGTTCTCCTAGATCTGATGTCGGCTTGTAGTGTTTTAATTTTGGGAAATTTGGCATAAAGAAGTATAAATATAAGGTTATTTCACATATTTTCTCCTAGCAATTCAAGTATTCAAGAATAATAGCAAGTTTATGATTACAAGAGAATTCTAGAGCATTAAAGAGTTGATTATCAAGCATTTTGGAGCTATATTCAAGATTCAAGTAGCATGCCAAAGTTATCATGCATCATGTTTGTTTTTGAGCTAACATTTGTGATGTAGGTATTTCATGATTCAAGAAAGCATTGAAGTCAAGAGACATAACATACAATCAAGGTTCAAGATCTACATTCATGTTAGCCATTTCACACAAGATTGCAACCTTTATTCTAAGGGTTTGGTGAGTTGCAACATACCATCTTTGTTCATTCATCATTCCTCCATTCTATATTTAATTTTATTTCAAGGTTTGATTACCAAAATGGGGTTTGACCAATACAAAGCCCTATCCACTAACAAAACAAAAATTTTCCCTCTCTTTGATGTTTGATTTGTAGATTTAGGTTGAAGTTTCATTAAAGAGTAAGATTGGAGAAAGTTGTCAAAGTTGTCAAAGTTGTCACCTTTCTTGAAAGACTATGGAAAGTCACCTACAGGTTGGAATTTAGAGTTTCAGACTTGGAGATTGGAACCTAGAGAGAATCTACAAAAGATCATTAGAGGATATCAAAGTTTTAGATCAACCCTAATACATTTTTTGGGATTGCACCTTTGTTTATCTCTAGTTTTCTATTCTGATTTAAGTTCATTTTCCAGGTCATATAGTTAGGTTTTGCATGTTACTTTCATTTCTTGTCTTTCTAAGCACTTGCTTAGCCATGAACCCCCTCTTTGTCTTTAATAACACCCTAGGAGACCTTGTAGAAAACCCCTCCTCTCAATTGCACCATTAGATTGAGATCTCTAAGGTTTCCTTGAATGAAACTAGATCAAAATAGGGTCCCCTAAGTTGTCCATCTCCTAAAAGGTGGGCACACTCTATTTTATTTGTTTCATTTTGGTGAACCTAGCCTTTGCAAGCCATATTTTTAATTTGGAGTGCATCACAGTCCTAGATCTAGCATACATTACTTTGCATTAGGTCTTCCATTAGTTAATTTGCATTTAGGGATTCTAAATCTTGCATTAGTGAAGGTGCATATAGGTTGCATTTTTGCATCTTGTGTCATTGAATTACATTTGAAATCTACACATAGTCTAGGCTACATACAAACCAAAAAACCTAACATTCACTTGAATTTTTATGATTTTAGTGTCAAAACCCTCATCTAGGACTCATTCACCCCTCTAGGTGATTTAGTCCCAGTATAGGTTGTTTTACTCAAGTTCTAGAAATTTTATGTTGATTGTTCAGTATTTGAACCTTTCAAAAACCCTAATTGGGACTCATACACCCCTCTAGGAAATTTAGTCCCGTGTTAGATTTGAATCTACATTTTATAGATTAAAAACCTTGTTTCTATGCTTATGTTTGTTATTGTTATATTTTTGTTTCAGTTTACTGAATTTTTGTTTCATTCATTTCATTGCATCTAGCTTAAATTCATTTGAAATATAATTAAAGAATATCATTCATCTTGTTTTCATTGTATTTATCTTACATTCATTGATTGTCCCTTGCATAAGCTTTACAACTTGGTGTCCTATTGCTAATACTATAGTGAGATGTAGTTCGAGACTCATGTCATCCTGTGATAGCACAATAATTGTGGATCTTGGGTTGTCTAGCTCTTTCACTCATAGTGTTGACACTAGTTCACTAGGTATGGACCATACCCTTAACAAATCTCTATCTTCAAGTAGCATAACAAGTGTTGAAACAATGGTTACTAGCATTCCTCAAGAAAACATAATTCAAATCTATGAAGACTTAGAAAACGTACAACATCAAGTGAGTACTAAAAACATTTCAACCACTACTATTCCCACCATAGATAACATACACTGCATGATTGAAACTGAAGAAGGAATAGAACTTGCACATAACCTAGCTTAAATTTTTGGAAAACTTACTAGTTGTGCTCAACATTTAAATAATGTCCAAAGTCAAGGAACTCAAATTCCTCCTCCCACAACCATTTCCTCTATTCCCACCTATACCAACCCTCAAGTTACAAGAATGATGCAACCTACTAGTATTGTCTTTCCTACCTTGGGTATTTCCGCTAGCAATCCTTGTACCTTTGTGGCATCGCATGTGATATCTCCTACCACTTTACCTCTCGTAAGAATTCCATTGAATTCCACTTCAAACACATATACACCTCCACCATATTCACCTCCATCTCAAAATACAAGAAATGACACCATCCTTAATCAAATTTTACAAAATGTTTCATCTCTTCAAAAGAAAATTTCCACCATAAACCAAAATCAAAATGGCCAACCTTCATACTATGTCAAAAGCAATCCCTTATCCTTGGAGATATTGAGAACAATGATACCACAAGGTATAAAGATTCCTAAATTTGAGAAATATGGGGGGAAATGAAATCCTTTTAACCATGTTTCCACTTACACCACCTTATGTAGCGATTTTGTCCTTGAGGATAAGCTCTTGACTAAGCTTTTCCCTAGGTCCTTGAAAGATACTACTTTAGAATGGTTTTCCTTTCTATTGAATAACTCAATTCAATTTAATTCAATGAACTTGTTGAGGCCTTTATTAACCATTTCCAAGTACACATGACTCCTAAGATGACCTTAGTTGATTTGATGAGATGTAAGCAAAAGATGATGAAAAATTTACTAACTTCATTTCATGCTACCAAATGCTTTATTCCCAAATCGACGTAAAGATTCTTGATCCTCACCTTCAACAAATTTTCATTTATAATTTTCAAAATAAGATACAAGATAAGCTTGGCATGATGAAGTTTCCTTAATTTATACACTTTTGTACTACCCTTCATGATTATCAAAACTCGGTTAGTAGTCATGAAACAAAATCTACCTCTAGCCATCTTGAGAAGTTCAAATCCACAAATCAAAACAATTACAAAATTATGGGAAGAAAAATAAAGGATTCATTCAACTAAATCCCCCTCAACCAATTGAACATGTTGATACCCACATGGTTGCTATAAAGAAGAAAACTCATTTCACATTTGGGGATCTAGCTAGGCAATTTACTCCCTTATCCGATACCCTCCATAACACAATGTTACAAATTCTAGAACATGAAATGATCACCTTACCTAATGTTAAAACAATTGATCCTAATAAGCCTTTACATCCAAATTTTAGATCAAATTATTATTATCATTTTCACTAACAAAATGGACATGACACGAAACATTGTAAGCGTCTTAAACATCTTGTGCAAGGCCTCATTAATTATGGTCAACTTCAAGTTGGAGGTGTTAATGATCAAGGAATTTTTTTTTGATGCCCCTCCTAACCAAAACTTACAAATATTTACCAACCCTATGCCTAATTATGATATTTCATTTATCAAAGCTAGTGAAACTAAGAAGAATGATGTGATGAATGTTGACACTGATGATGAAAACATTGATACTTGTTACTAATTTATGTTTCTTGTCAAACTGAGTGTTCTAAAAGGTGTCTACAAACTGAAAATGAAGTGCATTTCATATCTATCTTCCCTATATTGCATTCAAATGTATAAATATAAGAATAAAAAAAGACTACAATTTTTAGTAATAGATTATTGCATTTATACAAGTGCATATGATATTGAAAAGATCTATACAAATATTGCTAAAAGTTATCTTTATTGATTCAAGAGTACAAATTTATCTCACACAAGCCGTGAGATTTAGCTTTTTCAATGGAAACAATGTACAATTTATACATTGGTAAATTAAAAGAATGAAAATGCATATATAAGGGAAGAGGCTAGTCATTTCCTAATGATTGGTCAGAGTTTGTGGTCTTGCTTGGCCTCCTGCCTCAAGTCATTTTGCATCCTCCGTAGCCCCTTGTTCCATGCCCTGCACCTAAAAATAATTTGCAATGAGGTTAGAGTAGAGCTCTAAGCAATAATGGTCTCTAACACTACTTATACATCCACCCACCAGTGTATAAACTATCCTTCACATGCATTAAACAAACAATAAGCTATCTATGTCCAAAGAAAAGAAAAACAAGATCATCAAGCCTTTTGAGCATATGCACATTTTTTCTAACTGTTTGCTTCATGTGCAGTTATAGGGTAATAATTTTATTTCTCTATTCATCCTAATTCAACATGTGGGGTAAAATGAGGCTCCTACTAGAGTTGAGCCTAAGATGCTTGAGAAAATGAGATATTTAGGGTGACTATTTTTTTATACCTTGTTTTGATATGTAATGAGCAGTACTGGTTCATGTGACAGTTGTGTTTTGCTGCTTCTTCATACAATTTTATTCTGATATTTGTTGCCTCTTCTTTAGAGATTCCCAATCCGACATTTTGGTGCCCACAAGAATGAGGTAACTCTAAAGAAAAAGGCAGAAAATTCCAAAAGAAATTGTGTTACCTTTATGTCAGCATAATTCCTAAATAAGGTGATGTGCCTAGAGGTTAGGTTATCTATGTTAGAGATGCATAATGGACAAATTAATGATAGCATATGATAATAGTTGATGTTTTTCTAAGATACAATGACTCATTCAATAAGTATAATGAGCTTCAAAAGAATTAAAGTTATACTCAGGCCATTAGATGGAAGGAATATCACAATAAAACTCTGTACCTTTCTTCCCATGAGATGACACCTACTTCTAGTCATTTTGTTAAACAATTCATATGCAAAGTTAACAGTCATGGGAACAACAGTGCATATGGGGCATTGTGACAGGAACAAATGAAATAATAATTTAAAATGCTTGTTGTAAAAAGTAGAGAAATTAAAAGTTAGCATTTTCCTAAGGATACAACATAAATATAAGTAAAATGAAAAGAATAGTATGCTCATTAGTGACTTAAATGTACAAGCATTGGAGGCATCTTAATTCAGAGGTATATAAAATTCAAGTTGCATTCAGGACTCATGGAATCACGGTGAGCATTCTACAAGAGTGAAGGATCTGTTGCTTTACAATCAATATTGAAGATGTTTTAATAAGATAGCATAATCATATAAAAAGTAGTCCTTGTAAGATGTAGAGCTATTGATATAGCAATCAATTCAATGTTAAAAGCATGAAGGGAAACCAATGCTATGAGGGAAGAATGCAAAAATAAAGCTACAATTATATAAATCAACTTGATTAATGTTTTAACAATAGATGCAAAGGTCATAAAGAAAAACATGGAATATAACAACCTATTATAGGAGTGCCTTGCACATTGCAGTAATGAAGCATTGAGGATGCTAGATATCTCCAAATACAAGAAATGAGAAGTTAAATGTGATAACAACAAAATATGGCTATATTAAAATAAGGAAGAGCAAAATGTATAGAGGAGAAATAGTGACAAAAGCAAGGATTTTCAAACCCTCAAGGGTTTACATAGGGATTTGAAGTCCTCAAATTTTTGACTTCATGTGAAGCATCATATTATGAATTGAAAATCATAAGGTATGAATAGAAATATGTGATGCTCAATCAATGATGGAGAGAACATATTATGGGTCTAATCCAATTTATCAAAAGGACTATTGGTAAAAAAGGGGTTCATGCAATTGCCAAAATTTAGCATTCATTCACTAATAAGCTTTTGTAATGCTTGAGATCTAGCATCTGCTCTAAATAATCCTTATGGAAAGTATTAAAAATGAGTTAATATCAGACAGTCACAACCACAGCTAAAGGTTTCGTGTACAAATATTACACAACACAAATCCTCAAGAAATCTATTGGTCAAGCTCTCAGTTTTGGAGTTAGCCTAACTGAGGATTTAGAGATTTTGGTTTTCATAAAAAATTCATAGCTATTTAGTGTCATGAAGAGAAGTTTTTAGGTAGGGTTTTCCTTACAATGGCCATGGCAGAGATTGCATGGAAGAAACTTGAAGAACATAAAAGGGACAAATTTATACGTATTGAAGCTTACCCAGTTCACAATTTCAAATAAACCATCAACTTTGTTTCAAACCCAAACAACATCCTTAGCTATAAATGAAAGGGTTTGCAAAGAGGTGTTTGTTCTTTACTTTTTTTTCACAATGGGAAGCCTTCTTCAAAAACTCTCAAAAAAGGCTCATATAGCAATAATCGTGGCGGCCAAGTCAAGAGAAAAACATTAATGGGAGGCAAGAAAAATAAAAATATACAGCTGCAAACCTAGAATACTCACGGATATGGAGTTTTGTATCTCATGGTTGTGAGAAAAATCTTAGAAGCTACACAGTGAGTCACAAGAAGAATTGGAAATGCCAAATTTCTTCAGATTCCTAGGAAAGCCGTGACACACAAGGAGCTGTAAACAATGAACTAAATACACAAAAGTTTTTTCTTTTACTTTCCTACTAAGAATTCGTGAAGGTGTGAATGAAGAGCATAGTTTTGATGTAACCTAGGTGTTTTCTACAAGGTTAAGTAAAGTCATGGGTAGTATTTGAAATAAAAGCATTTTTTTTTAAACCCATTTGGGGTTTTTCTAGAAACAAGAAAATATCATAAGAATGAATATGGTCATGGCTATTTCTTTTTTAAAGGAAGAATTTCTTACAGATTTCATGCACCTAGATGATGAAAAGTAGACAGGTAAATGGTTTTGTTCCTCTAAGGCCAAGCCTTGTTCTTTTGAATTCCTGAAGATACATCTCAAACTTTTATGATGGCTAGCAAAGAAGAAAATGTTCACAAAAAAATAGGAATGGAAAGAAAAGTAATGATGCCCATGGCCAGGAAGTCTAAAATAAGTTAAAATGAGGTTTTATATTCCTTTTACTTCAACAAATAACTTACCAAATGACTGCATTAAGAAAAATGTTAGAGATTGTGAGAAAATGTCTCGGAGTAGACTCAAAAAATCCTCCATAGAGTTCAATAGATAATCGAGTTCAAGAGCTTCAGGAACCCTCATTGATGGTGGACTTAGCTTCTTTGAGAAGCTTCATTCAAAATAGTGTGAATGAGTTTCTTTCTTTAGTTTTGCTTTAGGGTTGAAACCCTAAGTTTGGGGAGTGGTGGTATTTTGGCTATTGTTTTTAGTAAAATAAAACATCAACTAATGTATAAGCTTGTGGCCCTATTTCTGGAGTTTGTACCTTAGGCAATTTTTTGTGTTTGAGCATTTCCATGTTTGATTATGTAATGCCATTTCAACTTTTGGACTCCACTTCAGCTCGAATTGCAACCTCAACATTTTTGGAGGATTTAATTTAATTTTTCATTTTTTGCATATATATATTTATTGTAAAACAAAATGATTTTAAGGTGCACTTATAAACCTTAAAGTTATTTTGGTATTCTTTAAATGCAAAATGTTGAAGTTTTTCAAATTCTCAGTTGAGGAGGGAGAGAAGTGGAGGGAATATTGGGGGAGTTTTTTTTCAGTTTGAAATCATATTCCCACAATCATAGGGTCATTAATGCACCTTGTTGGTGGCTTTATGCACTTAAATGTTTGTTATGGCCAAAACCATTTCTCCCCACATGTTGGAGGTGGTTTTGTGAGGAATCCAGTGCCTCATTTTTAGGCTTTTTTAGGGCATCCGACCCAAGGTGGTTGCTTGCTCCTATTTTGGTGCAACCACTTGGATTTTGTTTATATTCACTCATGTAACTCATTTTTGAGTTTAGTTCTTAATTTGAAGATTTATAGAGATAGTTCTTCATTAGACTACAACATTGTTTTGTAAATCATTCAATCATGCAAACTGTGAGTACCTTGGATGATTAATAGATTTGATACACTTTTACCCTCTCATTACTTGCTTGCTTGTGTACATGTTATGGTGATTGATTGATCTACTTGTGAAAACTTGTGTTTTTCCTCATATTTTTGTCTCATTGAAAGTATCTTCTTGCAAGAAAAATATTTGTTTACAAGTTATAAGTTGTGTGAACAATATAAGAATTCAAGTTATGAAATTTGTTTTTTCTTTCTAGGGTCTTGTGTAAACACCTTCTTATAAAATACTTGTGTAAAAAATATGCAAAAAATGAGTTGTGTAGAATTTTTATCAATTTGTTGACTGAAAAGTGTAACAAAATTGAGTTTGCATCCCATTTAGTCATTTTGGTGTTTCAACATATGATAGAAATTTAGTTTCATTTCAATATTGCAATTTTCATACCCTTTCCTTAGAAAGAAAAGTAGTAGTTTTAGGTGAGACCAATAAAGAACCAAATTTCTCTAGAGATCTTTTTATGTTATAAGGTCACTCACAGCCTTAGAAAAGTTCCCATGTTACTCATGATTAGCTATGTCAAATCTCAGTCTGGGTGCAAATCATAGAGATAACAATACTATTGAACAAGGTCCTATAGATACTAATGAATAAAATCCTATCGATGGTTTGGTTGAATTGATCAAAACTCAACCTCGTAAGGGTTAAACTAAGAAGAATCTTTACATTGCTTTGTCATCTAGATATGCTATTAGAAATGCACTTGATGGCCCTCTTTACATTGCTGGCCAAATCAATGAAAAGCCCACTAATGGGTTATTAATTGATCTCATTTGTGGAGAGAATGTGATCATTGAATAATTCTTACTTGTGCATGAACTCTATCAAGAAACATATGATAAATCGAAAGCATGGATAAAAATGCATAATGGTTTTGCTTGCCCTACAATGGGATCAATCACCCTTGCTTTAAAAATTAGACCAAAATAATTAGATGTCTCCTTCTCCATCATCTCGATGTTAGATCAATTCCATGTGAAGCTTGGTTATCCATGGCTACGCTCTATGGAAGCCATCTCGTCGGTTGTGCATAAATGTTTGAAGTTTCCCTTTGACAATGAAATATTTACCATGCCCTATAGTGGCTTTAATCTTGTGTCTTCCCATGAGAAATTTTCATTGGGTTTCTTTTGGCCCGAGCCTATAGAACCTATTAAACCTGTGAGGAATTCTTTTTCAAATCCTATCAAAAGTTTAAGTGAAATACATAGAAAAAATATCCCTTAGAAACACACCTCAACCCATGATTGAGCCTCCTATCCTTGATGAAACCATGATAAAACCAAAAACTATTTCAAATAACCAAGACCAACCTAATATAGATACTTTTCCTAACTCGTACAAAAGACCAAGAGACAACGAAAAACAATCCTATCATGCCTCCTAAGCTAAAAAAAGTTTACAAGCTAAAGAGAAAGTGGTTGAACAACCTCCCATGTTTCCTTCCATTCCTCCCATTTAGAAGAAAAGAAACCTATGGTTGATACACCTGGTCCTACACAAACATAACTTGAAAATCACACACACAAAAAATAAATTCTAGAGAGAATTGGTGTAGACATCATGCTCTTGCTTGAAGGTTAAATGAAGAGAACAACAAAGAAAATAAACATCCAAACTTAACTGAAGCAATACACGATGAGTCTCCCTCTTTGATGCAACAAAAAGATCCTATATCACAACCACAACAAGAGCTAAGTTCTTCTTTGGAAATTATCATTCAACCTCCCATTGTGATTAACTTGGATGAAGATGATGAGGTTGCTAAAATTGATGAAGAAGTGCATAATGAATTGAATACATCATTTTCCTCTTCTATGAGCTTAAATGATAATTCTCCTAGGAAGAGTGTTGAACTTGATGATGACCCTAGTTTGGAACTAGTCATTGTCCCTTTGGCTACTTGTCCACCTTTTGTATACAATGAACAATATTGGGATGCAAACGACCTACTATAGGTTGAATCACGTGTGCCTTACTAGTTTTTCATTTTCTTTTCTTTTTCATGTTATGTGTGTGATTTCATGTTCGTAATGTGATCTCCCTTGTATTGTCTTGTTTGATCTCTCTCTCTCTCTCTCTCTCTCTTTGTGGAATTCTTATATATGTACCTAAATTCTTCTCTATGTTGTAAAAGCTTTTCCTTTATCTTTTCTTTGTCTTGTGTTTTCCTTTTGGGGATGACACAAGGTATTGAGACATTTAGGTCTCTTCCATGTTGATGCAAAATATTGTTCCTTATCTATTCTTTGCCTTGTGTTTTCCTTTTGGGATGATGCAAGGCATTGAGACATTTAGGTCTCTTCCATGTTGACCTGAAGGATTTTTCTTTGTTTTTTCTCTCTTTGTGTCATTCTTCATGTTCCATGAGTATTTGGGGAATGATAACAATTTTGAGCTCTCTAAAACATTGTAGCAAAGACATACTGACCCTAAATCCATGGACCCCTTATGCGATTTTGGGGGCAACCCCTTTTCATGACGTAGCTTCATTTGGAAACATATGACTTGGCATAGGGCTTTCCAAGTAATCTCTCATATCCTCTTTATTGTTAGAATTTATCATTTGCTACTTTAAAGTAATTTCTCATAGCATGGTGTTTAACAATTTCTTTAAAGTGGGGGCATACATTGGCATTATTCTTTTTCAAATCATGTATCATTGTGTAGTCTTCTTACTTAATGAAATACATTTTTCTCTTTGTGGTGAAATTGGGTGTGTTGTCCTTCAAGAGCATGATCCCACTTAGTATATTATATTCCTCTTGGTGGCTTGATGCAACACATTGCATCCCCTCAATTGTGAATCTTCTATTCTTTGATTGGTCCTCTATTGGAGATATTAGGCATAATGTTCCCTAAGTTAAGACCTTACATGAACTAAGAAAAAATCCTTTGAACATTCCTTATACTTTTTTTACAATATTAGTTATATGGCCACCTTGCATAACACACTTTTCTTTCCTGTCAAGCCATCTTGTTCATTCATGGATGTCAAGCATACAAAGCTTTTCTTGCCTCATGAATCTTGTTGTTCGTGTTGTGTGGCACCTTATCACAGTTATTAGGATGTATAGCTTTTGGTATGGTTAGCATATGTGATTTGAACTTAGGTGTGACTTTCCCATAGCCACTTGCTTGTCTATGTGAGTGCATACTGGCCGTGTGTGTATGTGTCTCGTTGGGGGTTCACCTAGTGGATGGTTCAAGGTTCCACTAGCCATTGTGAGCATTCTTTGGTTTACATAGTGGATATCATGTTACACTTGTAAATTTTTTTGGACAAACAACTTAGATCTAATTCACAATGTGGGGACAAATGGTCGAGGTTTGATCTAGACCCATCTTTTTCCTTTTGCTTTCTTCTTTATGTCTTTGGTAGTGTATGCTTATGCCTTATTGTTAATCCTTCCATTATTTACATGTGTGTTATTTTGTGCCTATGTTGGTTTTCCATAGGATCTAATCCTAGGGGCTTGTGCAACCCTCTTGATCATCCTATCTCACTAGCATTGGCACACTTGGACCCCTCTTGATGGGATTTTGTCTACTTTAGTGTGAGTTTGAAGTAAGTTCCTCCTCTCACTAAAGTGGGTGCTAAATGTAGTGTAGAAAAATGTATCCCTTTAAATTTTCACACTTGTTTTGGCCCTCCCTCTAAAATTGGGCTTATTTATGCCTTATTTGGTCCTACTTTACATCCACAAGCCTTATTTAATGCATCTTTTTGAGGATGATCTCAAAACATATCTAATAACCAATCATAATTTAGTGATTTTGGATTGTATGGCCTAGATTTAGTGATCTTTAACTCATACACCACCTTGATTGTATGGGTCCCACCTAAGTTTCAGGGCCTAGTCTTAAATTTGGCATAAAACTTAACATTTCTTGAATTTTGTGTCCCAAGCCTAGGCTACCGGGACTCATACGCTCCAACTAGTGTATGAGTCTTGGTTAGCTTGGACCTATTTTAAATTCAAATTCTTGGTGGGATTTTATTCTCCTAGATCTGATGTTGGCTTTTAGTGTTGTAATTTTGGGAAATTTGGCATAAACAACTATAAATACAAGGTTATTTCACATATTTTCTCCTATAAATTCATAGAAAGTTTATGATTACAAGAGAATTCAAGAGTTGATTATCAAGAATTTTGGAGCTATATTCAAGAATAAAGCATCATGTCAAAGTCATCATGCAACATGTTTGTTTTTGAGCTAACATTTATGATGTAGGTATTTCATGATTCAAGCAAGTATTCAAGTCAAGATCCATAACATATAATCAAGAGTCAAGATATACATTCATGTTAGCTATTTAACACAAGATCATAGCCTTTATTCCAAGGGTTTGGTGAGTTGCAACATAACATATTTATTCATTCACCATTCCTCTATTCTATTTCATTTTATTTCAAGGCTTGATTACCAAAATGGGGTTTGACCAAGGAAAACCACTATCCACTAACAAAACAAAAATTTTTCCTCTCTTTGATGTGTGATTTTCATATTTAGGTTAAAGATCCATTGAAGAGAAATATTGGAGAAAGTTGTCGAATTTGCAAAGTTGTCAAAGTTGTCACCTTTCTTGAAAGATTACAGAAAGTCACCTATAGGTCAGAATTCAAAGATTCAGACTTGGAGATCGGAAGGGAGAGAAGCTACATGAGATCATTAGAGAATATTAGAGCTTCAAATCAACCTTGATATTGGGAGTAAATCACCACTTGTGGCATATGAGTCCTAGTATACGAGTTTTCAAAATTTAATGTAGATCTTGGTTTACCAATTATAGATTCTAATATTGGCCTGAAACCCTAAACTTGGACCAAGTCACCCCTAATGGTGTATGAGTCCTAGTGTGGTTCAAAAGTCACAATTTCAAGATTATAGACCTTGTTTCAAGCATCTTTAGTTTTCTAGGTGCACCTTTGTTTATCTTCAGTTTGCTATTATGATTTAAGTTCATTTTCTAGGTCATATAGTTAGGTTTTGCATGTTACTTTCATTTCTTGTCTTCCTAAGCACTTGCTTAGTGGTGAACCCATTTTTTTGTCTTTAATCACATCCTAGGAGACCTTATAGCAAAACCCTCCTCTCAATTGCACCATTAGATTGAGATCTCTAAGGTTTCCTTGAATGAAACTAGAGCAAAATAGGGTCCCCTAAGTTGTCCATCTCCTAAAAGGTGGGCACACCCTATTCTCTTTGTTTCAAATATGAATAGGTTGTTAACACAATTTGGAAAATATGTAAGAATATAATTTTTTGTAAATTGAATTTAGTTTCTAGGCTACTATTTATTTTTGGAAAAAAATAAATTTATTTGGTGAAATTCAAATTTTCAATGAAGCTCTATTGTAAATTTCAAAAATAAAAGTAGAAGTAATTTTGAGTAACCTAAGTACATTGAGAAAAATATAACTGAATATTTTAAAATATTTAAAGGAAAAATGCTTTTTTTTTAGGTAAGTGCTACCAAAGGGGGTAGCTTCCTTTATTGATCTTGAAAAATAGATTACAACTACCATACAACATCAATGATATAGATAACCAATGCTATCTGCAATATCCACTAGTCTAACTACTACATTTTCTTCGATTAGGCTAGGGTTGGCGTCAATAAATTGCATGAAGTCACTACTGTTGTTCTTCTTTTCCACACCCATTTTGAAAAATCTCCAAGCCTTGCTCAACTTCCCCTTCTTATTGTCTTGGTTGAGACCCAGTATCCCAATTGCCAACCCATACTCTTGATCAATGGGCACCTGTCAATGGCATCACACACCAACAAATATGTTTCATCTTGTCCATACCTCATAGTAGGATGAATGCCCCAAATCCCAACACTAAGAAACTAAATATATTTGTCATAGAAATGTTTGAGGATCACTCCATCATGCGTATGTTGCCCACTCCAGAAGTCATCACCGATCACTTTCTGAATCATGTCGATCTCCTTTGCTGGGGCTTTTGGAAATAGAAACTGCTGTTGCTCCCTAACCGTCTCTCTCACACCCACCTCCAATGTGCCCAAAAACCTGCAAACAACCCCAAAATATTGAGCCATCTATGGTCACAAACTAAAAGAGCAACATCACCTCGATATATAGAGATTAATTATTGAGTGATCCCACAAAGCTAGTTTAAAATTTCTGGGAGATTCTAATTTTTGCTGAAATCACATATTTTTAGAAAATACAATGATTTAAGCCTTAAAAATTTCCATTTAAATCATTCCAATTGAAGAGGTTTTTATCAAACTACCTTAGATCAAACCCCCTTGGATAGAACCCCACTAGTTTTAAACCATACCTACAAAAGAGTCTACTATACACCTATCAAAATGCTAATAAAAAATCACTTTTGATTTACCTTTTGGGGGATCTAATGAATTCATTTAAAATTTATTTTTTGTAAGTATGTAGTCCTTATTATAAGCTTCCCAAAAAGTATAATTTTAAATAAATTTAATTTTATTATTATATTTATTTTTTATTTCTTGTGAATGTAGGTTTTTCACTGAAAATCAAGCTCTCAGTTTTGCATATGTGGAAAAATAGAATATTATCAATTTTTTTTTGAAAAATATGAGTGCAATAGTTATTGAATTCCTTCATCCAATAAAAAAAATAAATTGAATTTCGATACATACAAAAAAAGTTATGAGTTATACAATTTGCCTATGTCTGAATTGTAATTGGTTTGATTTTGAAGCTTGATTAAGGAAAAAATATTCAATAAAACACTATGAAACCAATTGGAAGCACTAGATATCATAGTTACAATATAAATTTGAAAAAAATAGAATTTTATCCTTCATGGAAAAAAAGTTATATGTTATATAGTGAGTGTCACTCCTTAAAAAATGGTGTTTATTGAAAAAAACTAGTTTTCGAAGGAGATGGAAAAAGAAGTGCAATTTGATTCCAATTTTTTTGATAAAAACATATTTAGAATCTATAGACAAAATTTCACAAATCACTAGTTTGCATCATCTTCAAATTCTTCACGGTTTAGCCACTATAGGTGCTTGAAAGTGAAGATTTAGTTAGAAAAAAATAGTTCAATGTTCGGTTTGGCCAAAATTTGTAAACCAGTATTGTGGGATCACTATATCACCACAAGTTGAGAGAAAATCGGTGAGTACAAGCCAGACCCAAACCACCACCTCACATAATTGAGAAGTAGGCCATGCCAAATCCATTGTAAATCTGTACGCATATCTCGAAAACCAACCAAATATGTAGTGAAGAAAGCGACACAAAACCAAAAATCCTAGGAGGATTGATAAGAATCTTCCAATGTCATTAGATTTCCACAATCCATATGAATTTATTTTGCATGTTTTTGGATTCGATTGTGTTCAAGTTTTTTTCATCAACATTTGAAATCACACATAGTGATCCAACATTAGGGTGAAGAGTTGGAGAGACTTCATCCTCATGGTGGATCACTGTGTGTGATTCAAAATGTTGATGAAAAAAATTGAACAAAATCAAATCTAGAAACATGCAAAATAAAGAAAAGAATCTTTACCACCCAAACCAATGTACAAAAAGCATCATAAGGACTAACATCTAACAAAGAGGTCACAACAAGTACTTAGTACCACTTCCTTCCCCATTTCACATGTGACCTTGACCACAAGGACAAATGGAATCTATGTCGGATCAGGGTGCAAGTCCTTTAGCCATGCTACATCTTTTTTTGACAAATTTTCCAACTCAAAAGGGAGTGAAGTGTCATTGAATATGGTCTATTCACAATCTTGTCAAACACCCAGGTTGGCCAATTAGTTCACAACATAGTTCACCTCTCGAAAAACATGCTTCAGGGAGAAAACCATCCAATTCCTCTAAGGCGTCCCAAATGATCAAAATCCACTTCTTAAGCTTCCAACTTGGGGCACTCCTGTTGGTCACCACACTTATACAAATTTGTGAATCACCTTCTTTCTCAATTGTTTTGAAGCCCTTGGCCAACCATAACTTTAACCCATGTGCCAAGGCTTCACACTCAGCTTCATTATTGGTGGCTCTTCCCACTTTCCTGGCCAATGTCCAAATGCATTTCCCCTTTGAATTTATTATAACACAACCTACACCTGATAAGCCCGAGTTTCCTTTAGAGGACCTATCAAAATTTAGTTTGCAAATGCCAACAGTCAAAGGTGACCACTTCACCATCATTCTATTGGATCTATTACTAGTTTCCAACACCCTAGGTGGTTTCAAGGACAACCATTCACCTTGTAAACATTTATCCCACTCTGTGAACATAGTGGCCTTTGATAGAGAATTATTAAAATTTAACACCTCAACAATACTTGACTCCAATTTCTTGATCACTTCATTTTCTGACAAGCATGTGTCCTTGAATATTCATCTGTTACACTCCTTCCACAAATTATAGATGAGTAGAGAGGGTGCCACTACCCAAGCCCATGTCTAGACATTCCTTCATTTCCAAACTGGCTAGCCACACAATAATTACAACAAATAATTTTTCCTTGGTGATGACCACCCCAAAGCTTGCATTATCCAATCCCAACAATTTGAAGCAAACAAGAAATTCAATAGAAGGTGGTTAGCATATTCACTTGCATTTTGACACATGACACACATACTTGGATCTTGCACACTAAACACTACCAACCTATCACCCATAAGTATCCACTTGTGCAAGGCTATCCAAAGGAAGAACCCAACCTTTGGAAAAATCCCCTTATGCCAACATAGAGAAACCATCCATTCTACACTATTCAATTGCTCCCTTTGTATGTCATATCCTAATTTCACATAATAATCTCCCAACCTGGAACCACACCAGATAATTTCATCCTCCATTTTTGACAGCAAAATCCTTCAATCCATTAGGATGATCTTTAGTGGTTCCACCACAAATTCTAGGACCTCGAGTAATTCCACCTCCTTCCACACCATATTGGCACCACTCGCATCAGACACCACCCTTATGTAGTCTACCACATCACTACCATGACTTTGTATTGTAGTCTCTAACCAACCTATATCATTCCAAGATGCAAAAATGGATGGGAAACCATCCCATGAGTCATGCCAAAAAAATATCTCTTCTCATTTCCAATTTGCTAAGTTAGGTGCTCCGAAATTAGTGACTTGCATTCCCACATAAACTTCCAAATGGGAGAGCCACCCCTTGAATTTTCCATAGTCAATTCTTGCTGGATGCATGCTATCCAAATAATTTTTTTCAACTATTTTACACCATTTCCGCTTAGGTTCCCTATACAATCTCCAACACATCTTTGCACCAAAAGCTCTATTTTTCTCATCCATTTTGTAAAGCCCAACACCCCTCAATTCTTATCTAGACACATGGTATTCCAACCAATCAATGTGATATGCTTATTTTCTAAGTTGGTACCCTCCCAAAGAATTTTTTTCTAGAAAGCTTTCCAAACTAGTGGCAACCTTGTGTGTAACTCTGAAACAAGACATCACAAAAATGGGGACCACTGATAGCATATATTTTATCATCAGGATCCTTCCTGCCAGTGTAAGCTAATGAGTTTTCCACACCTTTGCCTTCCTTTTGTAGCTATCCAATACATCCTTCTAATGAGAAGAACAACATACCCCTTGAAAAAGTGGTGCTCCAAGATACTTAGAGGGAAGATCCACCACTAAGAAGCCTATAAGTCTAGCAATCCTCTTTCGTATTAGGGCCTTAGTATTAAAAAATAAATCCTCAAATTTTCCTTATTATGATCTACCTTGATGCCTCAACATAAGTATCTAAAGCACCTTTTATAACTCTTGCGTCACTTACAGTAGCTTCTCCAAATAACATCATGTCATCTACGAACTAAGAATGTGTCATCGGTTCCAAATCCTCTAAGATCATAATGCCCTTCCAAAGCCCATCCATTCAAAGCCTCTTTACATGTCTTCCCAGTGCCTCAGCCATTATAAGAAAAATAAAAGGTGATAGAGGGTCACCTTTTATGAGGCCATTAGTTTCCCCAAAAAAACTACATAGAGAACCATTAACCAAGATAGAATAATGAGGGGATGAAATGCACATCTCCACCATGTCGTGCCAATGTTGTGAGAAACCAAACCTACACATGACCTCTAAAAGAAAACTCCAATCCACACAATCATAAGCTTTACTAATATCCAGTTTAATCAACATACCTTTCATTCATTCAAAGGAAATAGAGTGGACCATTTCCGCCATGGTGATGATGCTATCAATAATTTCCTTGCTAAGAGTAAACCCATTTCTTTCTTAAGAGATTATCCAACCCATGAAAGCTTTGAGTCCATTTGCAAGTGCTTTAGATAGTATTTTGTATATAGTATTACACAAGAAAATTAGCCAAAAGTCTACAAACGTCTTGCACACCATCTTCTTTGGAACTAGCAAGATGGCCATATTATTCAAGTACTTAACAAATTTATGCTTCTTATGAAAACCCTTCACCAAATGCCAGATATCTAACCCCACAAAATGCCAACATTGTTGAGAAAATTTAACTATTAGACTGTCAGGCCCAAGAGCTTTGTCTGGGTGAAGCCTGAATGTTTCCTTTTGAATCTCCTCCAAGGTGAAAGGTTCACATAGGAATTTGTTTTAATCCTCCCCAACACAATGCATAATATAGTCCAATAGTGACTAAATGCACTCACTAGGAGGAGCCTTCTTAGTAGACAACAAGGCTTCAAAATTCCACACTGCCTCCACCTCAATACTAGATTGATCATTGACAATTGTCGCATCCAAGTACTCAATGGATTCAATTCTATTCCATTCCCTTCAGGCTTTAGACAAGCTATGGAAAAAAATTGTATTAGCGTCACTGTCTTGTAGCCACAACTCCTACACCTTATCCCTCTAAAACAACTCTTCCCTTGCAATCAATTCCACATTCCTTTCTTTCCACTCCTTTTCTCTTTGGAATTCAACCATAGTCATACCAAAATGGATTATTCTTTCACTGAGATCTTCTAACTCGGCTTCACTAGTTCCTTCTCATTAAAAATATTTTTGAAAGAAACCTTGTTCCATTCTTTTAAGTTCTCTTTAATATACACCAATCTCCAAATGAGGCAGAAGCTAACCATCCCTTCAAATAGATCCCCCTCCTTCCACCATTCATCCAGTAGAGGTAGAAAATTCAAGTCCTACCACCACATTGATTCAAACTTAAATTATCCCTTGCAAGTTTTTTCACTCAAACCAATCGCAAGTAGAATGGGGAAGTGATTGGATACCATCACATGTAAACTGCTTGAGCAGAGCTTGAGCCCATCATGTTACCAACCCTTGCCAATCGGGAACCTATCAAGCCATTCAACAATGCTGGTAAACCCTGCTCACTTATTGGTCCATGTATACAAACCATCCTTTGGTACACAATCGACCACCCCCAAATCAAATATGAATTTTTGAAATTCAACCATCAACTTATTTTCTTTTAGAAGGCCACCACTTTTCTCTTTTAGGTCAAGGAGTGCATTGAAATTACCACCTAGAATGGTCAAGTCACCATCCACCGAAATAATTTTGGCCTTTATTTTTTGCCAAACCAACTCTTTGTCCCCAGTACGAACACGACCATATATATTGAAAAGTGGGAAGACCCAGTTTGATTGCTTGCACTAAACAACACATTACAACCAATAGGCCAGAGAAACCTCCAACCTTATATATACTACACTAGCCAACCATAATACACCTAGGCCACCTCTTGACCCACTTGCATTCATGAAAAATCTTGACCATTTTCAGGGCTTCCTAAGGGAGGCACTAGCTCCCTTGGTTTTCTAAAAGTCTATGATGTTAGATAGGCCCAACTCAACCATAGCTTCTTCCCACTTTTATTTCCATGATTTCCTTCCCTTCCCCTTTTTTGGCTTATCAAGGAGCTTAGTAGATGATTGGATGATTCCCCTTGGATATATTATTTCCAGTTCATCCTACTTTGATCCATCATCCATTGAGTCCAACTCTACCAAATTGTTGAGGGTTGAGACCAAAAACTCCCCGTCCTCACAATGGTCGGCCTCACCAAACCATTGAGGGGAAGATGCCGCATTAGCTTGAAGTGACAACAAGTTGTCCAATGAAATCTGTGATCCACCCCCAAGGCCACCCTTGCATCCACCACCTTCCTACAACTCATTATTGGTGAGTAATTCTCTACCATTTGACTTCATCTGATTGCATTCGAAACCAGGCGATCTCCCATCCTTAGAGTCTGATCCAAATCAAGATTTGTTCTTCCCAACCATCTTCTTACTTTGAATAATCAGAGGGGAAAATTTTTCACCCCATGGCCGAATAGCCCCTGTCGCAACCCCATCTTTATTGGAAATTTCCAACTATAGTGAGGGAGTAGCCTATGGTTGTTTAGGCTTTCAAATTGTTATGCCCAAAAATTTACACTGGAAAAACCAAACAATTTTTTTTTTAAGCACAATAATTAAACTAATTAACACTCCAAGGGTTTGAGACGTAATACTAAACATAAACATTTTCATGACATTATTTCTTAAAACAAGTGCAAAGGTCAACAATGCAATTAGTTAATCATACCCTCTTTGGGTTTGGGGAGGTGAGCTTAGGAGGATTAAAGTTTAATCATAATTTAATTTTATAACCCTTAAGAAGGCATTACAAATTTAAAAATAAATAATTTGATGAAGATATAGTGCCATTTCTCTTATTTGATGAGCATGAAAGCAATCCTCTTGATTGTCTATACTATAGTAGTATTATTCTTGATAACAAAACTATTATATCTATGTTACATCTTAATTATAACCTAAATATTAATGTAAGGTAAGGGTACCACTCTTGTGCCAATCTTGATATTAATAGAAATCATAATTCTATCATATTAATATAAATCCTAATTCTTTCAACATTTATATTACTATCATAAATATATGTTAAAGTCATATTTACTATTAGTCCTTAATTGTTAAAAGAGGGTAACTTTAAGTAGTATTTACACACGTTCATCAATATACATCTAATAATAATAGTGTTTACTTTTCCAATAATTTTTTCCTAATTGTAACTTCAATAACTACTTAAATTTACCATTTAACTAGTTATTACAACATTAGTACATCTTTACCTTGCAAGAAAGAAAATAAAAAGAAAATATTAGAGTGTACCATTAAATTCCATATCATTTTATATTAATATTAAGTTCTTTAGATAATAATATTATCATCTTAGTAATACATTAAGTGATGTTTTTATGGGAGAATTGAATTAAAATTAAAATTAGTTATCTTAGAGTATTAGCCCACTATTAATGTCTATATATCTATATATAAAATGGATACTAACAGATGTTTTTTGAACATTGCTGCAACTAGGGCTTTGCCTAGGTTGAGCCTTGTGAGAAGGGTCTTTCTGGAAAGGAATGGAATTTTTCAGAGCAGGGAGAAGGGCAACCTGAGCAAATAAACAGAGAGCTCGTTGAAGAAATAAAATGGGTTCGGGGGTGTTATAGATGGCAGCAATACACTGCTCAGCCAAGAGAAGAAGCAACCCAACACCATAGCCATAAGGGATGATGGACCAAACAAGGAGTTAAAGGCCTCTGAGAATGGGAGGGACCCAACTAGTTTGTCCTAGAAATTGAAGCTCCCATCAAAGTTTTTGACAAGAAGGGGTGGAAGGGGATTTGCTTCACCTCGTTTAGCTAAATCAACTACAGTAGACGTAGGTTTTGAGATTAAACAAGAAGTGATTTATAATGAAAAATTCTTTTTTGGGTTGGGTCTGATTGGGAGATTCAAGGGACTATGGCCAAGCTTAAATGATCTCAACCATCAAATTTTTGACCATTGGGAGCCTTTTTTGGAAGGGTATGTTCAAATTTATCCCATGGAAAAAGGTTTTTTCATTGTTGTTTTTGAATAGGGGAAAGATAGAAACAAGATCCTTTGTGATTATCATTGGGATTGGGAAGGAAAATATACACTGATGTTAAAGCGATGGCATCCAACTTTTAACCTAGCCACTTAAGTTTTTGAGAAGATTCCTCTCTGGGTGAGACTTCCTAATCTTCCTTTACATTTTTGGTTTGATTCTTGTTTGGATATTGTAGGAAACTCTTTAGGAAGATTTTTAATGATGGATGAGGGATACTCAAACCTTCTACATTCGAATTTTTCTTGGATTTTGGTGGAGATGGATGTGTCTAAGGATCTTCCAGAAGAGATCCTATTAAAAAATTTGAAAGGTTGTTGGGTGTAGCCACTAGATTATGAAGGGATACCCTTTAGGTGTAGAATTTGCTTTCAAACTGGACACTTGGTGTGCAATGTGACAGACACAAGACACATAAATTTTCTTCTTAGTGGAAAGATGTTGCCCCCCAGTACTATATAATAGAGAAAAAGGTGAGGAAACAAGTGAGTTCTTAGAGTATAGATAGAGTTCAAGTGGTTTAGGCATATGGGAATCTGGATCAGATAGGGAAGGAATTGATGAATGTTGGTAGTAAGGAGGAACTACAATAGGCGAGTGGGGTCCTAACTCATGAATGATGTCTGGTTGTGAACAATGTTAATGCTAGTCTCAACAGTTGCGATAAGGATTTAAATTACAAAATATAGGCAACAAAACTAGAGTGCAAAGAGAAAAAAATGAGTGATGAGGCCACAAGAGAAAGAAGTTGGGCAGCAGAAAGTTGATGGTCAGAGTCAACAAGCAATTTGTAGCTCGGGTGGATAGATGAAGAATCTCGAAGACAAAGAATTGGAATGGCAGAAGGAAGCAGTAAAGGTGGAGGACGGTTGGCAAGTTGTAAAGGAGAAGAAGGATAAGAGAGTAAAGAAGGAATCCTTTTCTATGGTCCTTCGATCTGAGACTAAGGGAAGACCAAATAGTGTTTCAAATATTTTGACCTATTAATAGGTCTCTTTTTTGTTTTGGTGGTTTTAGTCTTGTTTCCTGGTTTGCTTGTGGAGCTAATTTGCTGAGGGAGTTGATTCCCCATTTGTAACCCTCTCTGGTATGGGCTAGAAAAATCATGTTGTATTTCTCTATTTTTACTCCTAAATAAAAGAAAATCTTATTACCGAGCAATATATATATATATATATAGAGAGAGAGAGAAGGTGTTGTTGCTGCATTTTAAATTTCTATTTGTAGACATCTAAATTTGGACACTTAATTTATCCAAATTCATCCCCTTTCGTCTTATTTTCGTTAATTAAGTAATACTGCTATTATTTAATTAATAATTTTAATTCTGCCAAATCCCTAAGGTATCTAATCAATAATACCTTATCTCTTTAATCCTCCTTTCATCAAATGAATTAAATAAATATCACGTATATTTAATTCCTCCTCATGTCACATCCTCCATCATCTTTATCTAATCTTAATCCTTCTTCTAATCTCATCATTAGGATGTGCACATGCCTAATCCTTGATTAGGAGGTGTAACATCCTCCAACTTTTGCAAGTTGGCCTCTAATCTTTCTTAGCCACCTAACCTTCCTTTAACCCCTCATCAACTTGTCTAATCACCCCCTTTAGTCAACTCTTCCCATCCCCCAAGGAATTTTTAATTCCTTTTGTCTTCCCAAAGTCCTTTGAGGAATTTTTAATTCCACTCTCATCTTTCAAGGAATATTAAATTCCTTTTCTCTTCCCCATGTCCTTTATGACATGTGTCCTTGGTCAACCTTATTAAAGGCCTTTCTCCTTTTGGGCAAGGCACTCCACTTCCCCATGTGAATTTTTAATTCACTTTTAATCCCCCAATGCACTCAAAAGGAATTTTTAATTCCTTCACTTCTTCCCACATGTCCTCTCTTTATTCTTTATTCTTTCCCCTCTCCCCATGAGGATATTTGAGGAATTTTTAATTCCTCACATGTCCTCTCACCCACATAGGGACAAGCACCTCCTTTATGAGGAGATCTTGTCCAATCCCAAGGTACTTTGTACCCCCTCCATGTCATGTACTATCCTTCCACCTCATGTCCACTTCACCTTTTAGGGCTATATCACATGCCACATGTCAAGATGTGAGGGCTTGTGAGTTCTCAACTCACCTTAGCCCTACATCTTGGTCATTGGTGGCTCAATCTTGGCCATCCATTTTCCTAGAGATTTCCAAAATCTCTATAAATACCCCCTCTTTTCTCTCATTTGAAGGAGATCATTTTGCTAGCCAAACTCTTGCAATTTTGTTTCTCAATCTACACTTAGCCATTTTCATGCTTTCATCCATTTCCATCCATCTTCACATAATCATCTAACTTGCATATCTTGCCATCCAAGGAGCATACACATCAAAGATCGAAGGGCCAACCAAATGATCGATTCGACACAAGGTAAAAGGTTTCATTTTGTTGTTCTTACTTTGTGTTGATTCCAACTTAGGCTAATCTTGAGGTGTAGGTTGTTTTGGTGTTTATTTGCACTCTTTAGTTTGTTGCTTGTTTTCTAACACATATATTCGACCTATCACACTATTAAAACTCCATCAATACAATGATAATATGTATATTTGTATTGTAATTATTACCAATACTCAATTATATTCATACTTCTACTATTTTTTCTTTTTTTATTAATACTTTTATCACTATTATCTCCCTAATTAAATCACTCAAAATTTATGTTTTTAATGTTGGTTGAAGATATAAATATTAATTTACCTTCTTATAATCAACTTTATTTATATAACACTTTTTTTCATAACTTTGTGATACTCTAAAATAAGAATAACAATGATATTATTAATTAAACATTAATAATTCTTCTACTAAATTAGAGTTCAATTTATTTTTATTTTTATTTTGTGAGCCAATTGATGCGTACCAGTAATATTAATATCTTGTTTAATAATAAAATTATCAAAATAACTTTTTATCTCTGAATTTGTTGTTCTTTTCCTTTCTTACAAATAGAAATATTAATATTACTTTACCTATCCCCCTTTTAGTCTTATTTAATTTTAAATGTTCTACACCTTTTACTCCTTAAATTCTATGTAGTGCATCATTGCATTCTAGTCACAACGGATTGCGCTGTGATGTATCCAAAGTTACCTGAATAATATTCTTATGTCCACCTCTTTATTCACTCCCGTTGCCAAGAAAATTACTACCCATGACACTCTCACCATTTAACTTAACAATAATTCCATTATTTTCCACTTCTTCCATCTAAACATATGCTATTACTAATTACTTTTTTAATTTTACTCTAACCAAATCATACTATTATTCAATGCGGGGATTATTATTCAATGCGGGGATTATTATTCAATGCGAGAATTATTATTATATATGTAATTTTAATAAAAGTATTACTATTATTTAATTCATCTGAGTAATAATTTTTTTTTTAAAGGGATACAATCCTTGATGCGATGACAGTGATCAAATTAACGAGTTGCATAAAATTATTATTTAAACTTGGAATAATTATTAAGGTTATATTTTTCTTTTATTAGACTAATCCTTGGTATAGCGAAAAGTTGAGATTAACCAGTAATAAAAGACAATTACCAACAATGGCTAGATTTATTGGCAATGAAGAACTGCATTAATATCTTTATGAAAGTCAAGGCTTCTTGCCATACTTTGCCAAGTTTGAAAATAGTTATGTCTTCCGCTACAGCACATGAAGGGTACAATTATTATTATCTCACCTGTAGTTTTAATTCCTCTCGTTGACATGATTTCTAATAGAATGGGTGACACTGCATTCTGTTAGCTATCTTAATTGCCTTGTAGAGGACGAGGACGTTCGAAAATAATGCTGACCTCTTTAATAATATGTATTTTTTGTATCAACAACGATAAAAGTTTATTCGTATACACTTTCAGAGTCAATTTAATTAGAGATTAGCTAGTGCAACTAGTGCATTCATTAACCAACATTTATTGCACTTAGAGAGTTGAGTGCAAGGTAAAAGTTTCTATGTAAAGTAGCACAAGATTTTACTGGTAAGGAGTCACTTCATCACCTCATGAATGGCACCCAATCAATAGTTAGGTGGAGGCATGAGAGGAGGGATTAGAAGTTGAAGTCTTGGGATAAAGGTTTTATTATCTCTAAAGTGGTAGTTGAAGGCTATTCAAATAAGATAGGAAAGAATAATTAGATTTATTTTGGGTTCCATAAACCAATTCACACCCTTTCTCCAGTACAAAACAACATAATTTATACAACAAGTTAGTTTCCTTATTCACCTCTAGCTTCAATCAACGACATTAACTCCAAAAGCTAGGCAAGCATGGAAAGGGAGTTCCCCAAATGTTAATGCTTTTGTCTCTTTTTCTTTTTTTAGGTTGATTAGTGAAACAAAGGGATGTGGAGATCATTGAGCCAATCTTCCAAGTTCCATTTTTCTAGGGACTCTATAGGCAACAAGGATTTCTCCCTGCGCACTTGCATTAGTTTCTACTCGCTTCTTCTTGGTCAAGTCATTCACCTTGTTGGAGCAACTTGCACAGATAAGCAGATCAACCATGCTTGCATAATGATCACCCTCAGGCTTAATGTGATATTCCTGATCTATAAAATTGAACAAATACCAGGCTTCATCGACCATGTCTGCACGATTGCAAGCATAAAGTACACTAGCAAATGTGACATTGTTTGGTTTTATTCGTGCAAGTTGTATTTCATAAAAGAGTTGAAGGCTTTAACTCCATTTATTTTTTATTTTATTTCTTTTTCACTTTCCATACACTCTACAAAAGAAATTACATCTTTAAGCTGCTATACATGGCGATAGGAAGATGTAGGGATTGGTTACCTTAAAAGCACAGTTTGCATTTCCAAGTTCACTATGTTAATGGAGGAGGCACCACACATACGGGGGTGCAAGCCCTCCCATATGGGCCATGACCTCCACTAAGGGAGTCACACCCCATATGGGAGCCCAACCCCTTCTTTTTTTGGTTGAATTTTATATATAAGCCCTCATATATATATATACATATATTTAATAGTTTCATAAATATAATGTTTCGGTAAATATATAAGTTTGCAGTAACAAGCTTATGTTCTTGCAGTTTCATAAAAGGACTATTGTCCACTAGCTATCTAATCATCTTATACTTATTGTCTGAAATTTTGAAGCAACTCTTAAAAGACTTAAATGTGCAAGTTTAAAACTATATTGTTGCTTTAGAACCCCATATACCAATTAAGATAAAATAACAACTCAAATAATCTATTTGCTCTATATTGAAACCTTCTTTGTTGCAACTTTATTTACACATCATTTGCTTAAGGAACATAAGGAAGATATTATTTTAACCTTGTCATTACTTACATTCTTTCACCATCTTGCTTCAACCCCTACTAAAAGAAAGTCAACTACAATTCTTATTTATAAACTTGAATAGATTTTTCACATGAACTAATTTATAGAGAACCATCACATTTTCCCACTATAAACACACTTCTCAATGATTTTCTTTAAAGATAAAATATAGGATCCCATCTTTTTGATAACAAATGAGTATCAAATTTCTTTTATTTTATTTGCAAGAATTTAAATAGAAACAACAAGAAGTGTATTTTATTTCTTTTTCATTTTCCTTACACTCTACAAAAGAAATTACATCTTTAAGCTGCTATACATGGAGATAGGAAGATGTGAGCATTGGTTGCCTGAAAAGCACAATTTGCATTTCCAAGTTCACTATGTTAATGGAGGGGGCACCGCACATACGGGGTGTAAGGGGAATGCCAAGTTCACCCCAGGGTCGTACAAGCTCCTTTCTCATCACAACCGAGTGTAGTTCTAGCTAGGAGCTCGCACCCTTGTTCCAATAAGGTGAGCATGTTGGGTAGTTGAACCATGACCCAAACCAAATTGACATCCCATGTCAGCAAGTCCGCTAGGGACTCAAGAGTCGGAGCCCAAGTTCCCAAGTCATACTCAATTAGTGTGCACCAAGTTGGACACCATCAATGTGGACGCTAGATGCCTCAGCCATCCATCTCGAGCTAGACCACCTAAGTGTGGGATGCAGTTCAACATTGGACTCATTCATGGTTGCAAACACAGTGATCTCTAAGGCAAGACACACTTCCTAAGTGTAAGGTAAGCTAAGTGGATCTACATTGTAGGCACATGACAAAAGGTAGACTTTGGGGGATTCACCCATTTCTTGGTGTCATCCTACCACATGCTGGGATTCGTACTTATAGCTTATATAGGGGAGCATACATCCTCGAATTAGTTGAAACACTACACCCACAATCAAAATCACCAACAAGACCTCAAAGCAAAGGTCCATACTACAGTGAATGCTCCCACTGCAGAGTTCCAAAAAAGTGCAATCAAAGCACTGCGTTGAGGTCAACCTAGTCTCAAGAAGTGAGGCCTAGGCTATGGACAGGGTAAGCCATCCTGTAGCTCGATTGGGAGAACCCGGTTCACCTCCTTGAAGATCAACAGTATTATCAATATCCAGAATCATCGACATTCAAAACAACAAGGGCTAGTCAGTAGTTCAGTCAATAGAGGTCACGTGAAAGGTTCATCAACATCCTGAAAAGTGTATGTGTTGATAAGGGTAGTTGTTCCATTGAATCCTATTCGATGTTTTATATCAAGTGGGCCCAACACCATCTTTCATTGTAATTGAGCCTGAGGCTTTTCTATCAATAAAGAAGCTTGCATATTTTCCCTACATTCGGATTAGTAGCCGACCCTGGTTAAGGATTCATGATTACCAATCAGTTTAGTGTAAACCCTTGCACTCGAGTCATGATTACCATTACACTTTGCCAAAGGAATTACATCTTTAAGCTACTATACATGGTGATAGGAAGATTTAAGCATTGGTTACCTTAAAAGCATAGTTTTCATTTCCAAGTTCACTATGTTAATGGAGGGGGTACCACACATACGGGGGTGCAGGCCCTCCCATATGGGCCGTGACTTCCACTAAGGGAGTCGCACCCCATATGGGAGCCCAACCCTTTTTTTTTGAAGTTTATATATAAGCATATATACATATATTTAATAGTTTCATATATATAATGTGCTGGTAAATATATAAGTTTGCAATAACAAGCTTATGTTCTTGCAGTTTTGTAAAAGGAGTATTGTCCACTGGCTATCTAATCATCTTATACTTAATTGTCTAACATTTTGAAGCAACTCTTAGAAGATTTAAACGTGTAGGTTTAAAACTATATTGTTGCTTCAAAACCCCATATACCAATTAAGATAAAATAACAACTCAAATAATCTATTTGCTCTATATTGAAACCTTCTTTCTTGCAACTTTATTTACACATCATTTGCTTAAGGAACATAAGAAAGATATTATTTTAACCTTGTCATTACTTACATTCTTTTACCATCTTGCTTCAACCCCTACTAAAAGAAAGTCAACTACACTTTTTTTTTTATAAACTTGAATAGATTTTTCACATGAACCAATTTATAGAGAACCATCACATTTTCCCACTATAAACACACTTCTCAATGATTTTCTTTAAAGATAAAATATAGGATCCCATCTTTTTGATAACAAATAAGTATCGAATTTCTTTTATTTTATCCGCAAGACTTTAAGTAGAAACAACAAGAAGTGTAATTTTTAAAATTTTTAACTACATCTACCAGCATTACATGCCAACAAATGAGGGCTTTCTCTTTTCCATATTTTTCTTTTAACAATAAAGTAATAACTTTAAATATTACCATAATATTTGAGAATACAAAAAATCCACACAAATGAATAAGGCTTGCTCTCCACCCTACTGTAATGGCATCATGGAGCCTCGTGGGCTCTAGCCATACCCTCAAGCAAGGAATTCTTAAAGCTCCATGATGATAAATGGAGTCTTTTCTCATCTTTACAAATAGATAAAACTAACATAGCATCAATTACATATGTCTAGGTCCTCTACCTCTATTTTCAACCATAATCCCTACACTATGTCACCTTCTTACAATCAATAAACAAGGGTAAGTAGAATTAGGAGGAACTTATCTGTCTTTTAGATGAAGGATCTGAACTCTTGCATCCATTATTTCTCTCCAAGTCAAGCCATCTTGATCACTATCTCTCTAAGAAGTGGTTTCCTCTCCTCATTATTTCTACCATCTCCATTCAAGTTCTCCAAGAGGAGAAGTGGGTAACACCCTACTCATTCTTCCCTTCCAAAATATATAGAAGCTTCAAATTGCAACCTTTAGGTGGGGATGTGTGGAGTGTACCTACTCCATCAATGAGAGTCTTTTCTTATTAAAGAGGAAACACATGTATTTGTACCACCCCTCTATCATACCATCCCATCCTCCCCTCAAAACTCGTCACTCACCATAATGAGGACTTTTCAGGAGTCAAATCATGTCCTAAGGGCACTATTGCATGCCCAATTGACCCCTACCACCAAGGTATAGACCCTAGGGGGTTTAATTTTGCATCCCGACCAAGGAAAATGACTAACAACCCACTTTAAAAACCCATTTAAGGTCCTATCCGAATTTCAACTTGGATATGAGGCTCTAAACTTCGTTGATCTTCTTTTTGGGGATAATAAGGTGTTGGGATTAAGGTGTCTCAAGTTTAGAGTCCTAACATTTAATTTGATGTATTTAATTATTAGGTGTTAATATTTAATTTCCTAATGTTTATTTTCCTACCAAAATATGTTATCACTTTGTGGGACCCACCGATGATATGTCATCCTATATGGAAGGTGACATGTAAAAGATATAAGATATTTTTGTGGAGGTATTCATCCAATTTGGAGGACATATATTCTAGGCTAGATTGATGAAATTTGTCATAAATTGCTATGTCATGCACTCTGACACACTATGACAACTTACCATAACATCATATGATAGCTGTAAGAGTCAACTGTGAGAACTAGCTTATTAGGAAGAGTGAGTAACTGGTAGTTGTCAATAAATTTCATGTTTTAGGCACCTTGTATATTGAGGAGAATCTCTTACATGAAGTCTCATGACCTACATGTTGAGAGGACTGATTTTGTTGCATAGTAATTTATAACTGATGGCTTGCATGTTGAGCATTTATGACAATTGTATAAGTAGGTGAAGCTAGACATCTTGCATGTTCTCCATCTTCTATTGCATGCATGCAATGATTATGGAGGTGAAAAATGGATGTCTTGGTCACCCGTCTTACACATTTATAAATTGTTCTTGAGTTAGATTTTTTTTATGGTGACAAGTTGAAGATTGTTCACATAGTATTATGCTACCAAAATTGCTTCAAAATTTTGTCGTAGTGTGAAGACTTCCGAGCATTGCTCTAATATTATATTGTAACTATTGTTGTTGTTGATAATACAAGTTGAGCTTTGTGTTTATAGTGTGGGTTTTTTATCATAAGAGTTTTCCAATGTAATCACTATGTTATGGTTTGCATTGCTTATCTATTTTATGTATTTTGAATGTGCATTTGTTTGTAGCTAGATAATTATTTAAGGTATTAAAAATATTTTTTTTGTAACTCTCCCCTACTTAGATCAATGTAGGAAGCTTCTTCCCATCACTTGACTTCCTTT
>VDFB02241831.1:0-10530 GCA_007258455.2 Sequoia sempervirens
TCCCAAATGCTAGTGAGCTGATTAAGATGATCAACTGGAAAAAACTTATCATGCTCCCCTTGTAGTGATGACTCTTTGAATAAGTCAAGTCCTAATTCACTTAAGCTGAAATCATCAAAAAAAAATTTCTCCAATGGCTCAGTTTGCTGATCAATCCCAAGACCAACAATGTCACCCCCGAAATGAAGTGAAGAATCTTCAATGTTTGGTGTTTGAAAAACTTCATCTTCATTATCTTCTATGGAACCCTCATGAGAGATTATGTTGCTGATTTCCTTATGTGGAACTTCTCGGGAAGTTGAGACAGCAACAAGAGCCAATCTATCCCTCACTAAATCTTCAACAAGAGGAGGTACAAACACATCGAAATCATTACCAACATCACCACTTCGGTAACGGTCATAAGCTGATTCAAAGACACCAATAGTATTTCCTTCAACTTGCTCTTCTTCACTTGCTATCACATGCAAGTCAAGGGGCGTATTATGAGGCTCTTCCACACACTCTTCAACTGTCACGTTTTCTCCTTCGAGCTCACGATCATTTTGATGTGATAGGTGCACCTTGTTTGTGCCATCTTCAATGCTAGATGACTGATTTTTCTCTTCAACTTGCATATTTGTCGGCTGCAATCCACAAATAGGCACTTCATCTCCTTCCTTCTTTGATTTTTCGAACATAGCTTGTTCTGCTTCCCTTTTTATCCTTTTCCTAATGTGGTCCACCATCTTCCACTTTTCGGGCTCCACTGACGCCACACACTTCAAATGGGAATCAAATGAAACATTGTACCTATAATTATCTGGCATGGTTTGATATTGCTCACGGAGTTTGACAACCTCATCTTCACATTGTCTTTTAAACTGTCTGGCATATTCAATGAAGTCCCTTACGACATCACTAACCTTTCCTTCCTCCGATGCCATAGTTGAATCTGACTTCTCACGACCCATAGGCCTTAGAAAATGCAGCATCTTTGAAACTTCTGAAAACTAATACTGAACTCAGCTCTGACCTCTGATGTAGAATCTGTTTTCTCTGTCAAGTGAACTCTGATGGGCACAGGATGGCAGGATCTTGGCTCTGATACCACTGAAATATTCCGAGCCAAATTTTTCGTTTTTTACAATTTCAAATTACAAAGCAGTGCACCCGTTAAGGTTAGAGGAGAAAACCAGAACGCGCAAGAAAGCAACTCTAACCAGGATGGCGCCGAAGATGGCGAGCATTGGTCAGAGGATCTAAATTGAACTGCTTATGCTGTAACTCTAACCCGTATGGCGCCGATGATGGCGAGCATTGGTCAGAGGGTCTTCTATTCTAAATGCAGAAAAGAACTCAACGTCAAGTATGTGCTACCCAATCCAATGCGGAGTGAGGGGCGACCATATGACGCAGTGATTACAATAAAACAACTTGAAAGAGAAATGCTGAAGCTGGAAAACACTCAACACCCAGAATGTGCTTGCTGACCCAAGATGGGAGAGTAGCTACCATAGGGCGGAGTAATAACTAATTCACTAGTATAGAAAGCAAGAACGTGAATTACAATTAATGACAAAGCAATATTAGAGAATACTGGTCAGTACTACTGCCAGTTTACAAAATGTAATTCTTGCTTGCAATGTCAATACATCAAAGTCCTTCCAGATGGAGCAATCAACAATAAATTTGTTACCAGCTCTAAATAAACCACCATGTCAAAAACCCAAGTCAGAAAATGCAGATTTCTTGGACTGTCATAATCAGATCTGCACTTTTCACAAAAATCAGCAGCTTACATCCACAATGATTTGTTCATAACTTTCTCAAATGTTATCCGATTGATGCAAGATAAGATGCATTACTCTCTCAAGGTATAGGCGACCCTTTCAAGACACTAAAACTGAACATAGAGACCCTAATTTAATTTACACGGATTTCAATGCAATTCTAAAAGGTACGGCCAAGCTGGAAAGTTCGACTTAGCTTTTAAAATTAAATACAACACCATAAAATCTAAGATTTGAGACACAAATTCGCCTCTCCTAGACAATGCTATAAATGCAATACCCAGAACTATCTTTTTTGTCTTTTTGAGATATGAATAAAACATGAAATCTGCTGTATCAAATCAGCAACTCCAGAAAATACATCTAATATGCAGAAATCAGAAACTAAGAATTACAATGACTTCTACGATGCACAAAAACCAATGAACTCACAAATCTATCTTAAATAATCGAACCTCTCCACTAGGTGCTGTCTCTCAAGCACGAAGTCGAGCCCAGACTAGGAGGCATTCATTCCTCGAAGCAATTCCGCAACCGTTTCGGCAGCATAACATTAGCATAGACCAAAGATGATGAAATGATGCTCAACTCCTTCCTTTTATAATTTTCCAGTTGACCTCTCAAACCCTAAAATCCGCTTTTAGGTCAAAATCCACTCTCCTCAAGGATGGGCTCACTTTCTCTTCAAGTCTTAAGAAATGATATTTTAAATGAATATCAACTTTGATAATTACGCCCCTCATAACATTGCTTTGACTTTGGGAAATATTAAAATAATCTTTTTAATGAGGGCGCCACCCTCAAAGACCCCTTTTTAAAAGCATCTTTAAGTCATTAATCTAGGCCCCATGGCCAATCGCTAAATATAATACATTTAAAATCGTGACTTTAATTAAATGACTTAACTTATCCCTCTCAATGTGCCCCGGCTTCAATAATGCTACCAAACATCTCGACCAAACCTAAGCAGGAAGTCAACCGAGCTGAATCATCTGAAAGTTTAAAAATAGAATTTACTAAAAATAGTAAATTCCAAAGTACTCTCAATGCCGATGAATATACCTCTAAGCTCTCTCAAAACCTGAAAAGAATCCGCCATTGAATCATCATCTCTCGAAAGTAAATACCTCCTCAAAATTAGAAACCTCAATTTAACTCCCTCCGACATTAGCTCTCGTCATGTCCCTGAAATGGAAACATTAAAAATAATAATAATAAGATATACAAGATACATATTGGAAACATTTTCAATTATCAAAGATAATAAATTTAAGTATAATATTATAATATAAGATTATGATTATGATTATGATCATCATAACATCAAATGAGGAATTACAATTTAAATACAATAATAATCATTCCCTGAAATTAGGATATTTAGAAAGCACTTAATCATTTGATATTGCATAAATTGTCCAAGACGATAATATTATGAATATTCCGATATAATATTATCATAAAATATTATTAGTATATGTATATAAAATATAAATATAAAATAATATTATATTGGACAAATTATTAAATACTTCCTATAAGTCAATATTATAAATATGTAAAATAATAATAATAATACATTTATATAACATCATAGCTAATAGATTG
This sequence comes from Sequoia sempervirens, assembly GCA_007258455.2. Lineage (NCBI taxonomy): Eukaryota > Viridiplantae > Streptophyta > Pinopsida > Cupressales > Cupressaceae > Sequoia > Sequoia sempervirens. Next base: position 3,381 of record VDFB02241831.1, read on the forward strand.
AACTAAATATTATCCTTCATTGATTAAAATAAGAATATGCAAATGAAAAGTCGTGATTCATTTAAGTGATCCTTCGACGCATATAAGAAAAGCTTTAACCAACGGCACTGAGGGGGATCAGGTGAAGAAGGCCAAGGATGCAGTGCGAGGGTTGAATAGGCTCAAGACTTCAGTAAGAACTCGTATCACCAAGGGACGCTAGTGTAAGATATAAGCTTGAAGATGGCCGATCAGCATTGAATAACCTTGTTTGAGAGCAAATAATATATCATAACAGAGGATTTAATATTGAATTGCGCTATGGCAAATATTACTCCTAAACCTCTAGCGATATCATGAAATCACTTTCCAATGCGTGCTAACAGGAGGTATCTATTTAATGGAGGAATAGGTAACCAATGGGCGGCAAAAGAAAGGATTGGGTGGGGTGAGATAGGTGAACATCCTCATGGTTGTCAAAATTGATATCGGCATATTCTCCACCACCGTTTCTTCAGTGAAATCAAATCGCTGACTTTAGAGGATCAATAAATCGTGCTTTAATGGCTATTATACTCTTGGAGCTACCTGGGACGACACAGACAAGGTGGCCATTCTATTATTATTTATTCTTGGACGAATGCATCGTATTGCTCTAATTGACGAGTCTGGAGATGGAAGCTTGAACCATAGTTCATACTCATTTACCTTCGATATCTGAATTATGGAGTCATCCGTGAATTGAAGAAAGATATCTCGGGGCATATACTCTGCCATTCTAATGTCGTCCCTGCTAAAGGAGCCAAAGTGGAGATTCTAGGACTCGATGAAGGAATAAGGTGATGGATAATTAAATACGTTCTAAAGCAGATTAATGAGTCATTGATAGGAAAATACCTTGATGGGTTTTGTCGGCTAAGGTATGGGAATTACAAAGTTATTTGATATATATTTGGCTATTGCTGCTTTACTCTGTCATGCTTATTATTTATGACTTTGTGGAGGGTCTATCAAACCCTGGCCTATAGATTACTTATAGGCACTCCTGCGTATATATACATATATGTTAATATTTATAGGTGCACACACACACACATATATATATATATATATATATATATATTGTAATATAGTATTTACAACGATTCCATAATAATGTTTACAACAATTATTGAACCTTATAAACAATGATGACTCAATTCACTAACCATTGCCAAACGATATAATGGAATCCATCAGATATTAACAGCTACCCTAATATAATTATAAAATAGACTATAGAAGAATTATTTATAGAGAAGTATTAAGAAGGAAATGAACAATCCTTTGATGAGAATAGAATACTATATCTTCTTCGATTTTAATAGATACTTATTGAACCTTAAACACTTCTAATGTCTCTTTGAGAAATGTTTTGAATATAAGATCCGTGTTTTAGAATCTCCACTAAAAGGGGGGTCATTACACCTTCGGTTCCCAACTAAAAGGCCAACGGTCATCGAACAATCAGGATGAGAAGGAACATTACAAGTGGCTATTAATTAATGGCATGGATCCCAAGGCACTCCAGAAAGTGTGCCCTACAAGGAATGACGAATTTGCATTATAAAATCATCAGCTTCATATTAAAATCTGCAAATATTCATGAAGGGTCACCTCCAACAGAGAAAACCAATGAGACAATACCCAGAACAACACTTTTTGTATTTTTTGACTTGTGATTAAAAACAATAATCTGCTATGAGGAAAATGCAATTCTAGAATCTCACTAAAATGCACAAATCTGAACTACAAAGCCACACAATGACAATAATGCAGAAATCTTGATACAAAACACTCAGACTATACTATCTCACCACTAGTCGCTATCTTTCAAGCGAGAAGCAATGCCTAGCTAGGAGGCTTACATTCCTCGAAGTAATCCCACAGCCAATCCGGCAGCATAACATTCCTGTAGATAAAAGATAATTCAAAGAGAACCAATGGCTTCCTTTTATAATTTCTAGTTGACCCGTCTCGAAACCCTAATCTTCTTTTTTGAATCAAACCCTAATTCTCCAATAGGTGGCGTCCCACTTTCCCAAGCACAACTTTGACTTTTAATATCACTTTATTTCTTCCTTGAAGTTGGCGTCCAATTTATGCTTGAATTAAACTTCTTTATAAGAAATATAATTAGTTTCCTTCAATGAAGCGCCACCCAAAAAGAACATCTTTTAAAAACAACTTAAAGTGAATTTGTTAGGCCAAGGGGGTCAATGTTAAAATATAACATTAAAACATGACTTAATTGAAATAATTCGACTTATCTCTCCAATTGTGCCCCAAAGCCAAAAATGAGTAAGGCAACTGATCAGTCTGAAGTAGAAAGCCAACCGTGTCGAAACCAACAGGACCACTGCCAGAAATAGAATTTACTAAAAATAGTAAATTCCAGAAAGTGCTCGGAATGCCAAGAAAAACATACCACTGCGAAGCTCTCTGAAAACCCAGAAAGAATCTGCCATTAAAACAACCAACCTCAAGCAAAAGCATCCTCCAAAACGCGAAACCCTAATTTTTCCACTGACTAGCCGACAGCACACTGGGAATAGGCTATCAATCACCAAAAGTAGCTAAAAATGGGATGACATTACTGTTAGTGCCTTGCCCTCCACTCCATTTCTCCTTCACTTAGGTGCCTACCCTGCTGGGTCTTGTGGATCAGTTTTGGTGCTTACTAAGGCCTGGAAACTTTGGTATTTATTTATTAAAATCATAAGTCATCAGAACAGGGGCGGCTGCTTCAGATTTTCGATTTGGGCTCTTGTGGTCTTCATCCTTCAAGATATTGCTTGCCTCTTCCTTGGAAACTCAAGGTGACTTCATATACCAGGTTTTCATGTCAATTTCATAGTTGCATTGATCATTATAGGGTGCTGTTGTAAATGCCATTTCATAATCAGACCTGTCATTCATGAATGTAATGCCAAGATACATAATTCATTGTTGTATTTCTTGCTATTGCATTAGTTGTATTTAATCATTCATGTGATTAGCATATTGTTGTAGGGCAGTATTGAAGTCAGATTTGAGTATTGCATTTAGAATTTTCATTTGCAACTGTAGGTGATAGTTAACCAGCAATATCACAATTGAATAGTTCTATTGAAAATTGCCAAGAGTCTTGGCTATCTCATGAGCTTTGTATTGAATCATTGTATTGTAATAAGGAGATACAGATTGCTGGTTGTTTATAGTTGTCAATAAGCATTACAATATCATTCTTAATCAGATTTTAGTTTGCATACCAACTGTTTGTCAAAATACCAGTTGGCTGTAGGTGCAAGTTTTTCACTTAGAAGTCATTGATATGCATTGTAGCTGATTAAGGAAAGTCATACATGCTCTTAGGTGTTAATATATGCATAGTAGAGTTTTTTTTCAAGCATTGGAAGCATTCAATAATCATTTTCCAAAGAACATATCAGTCTGATCACATGAACCAGCAAGCAGGGAGGTTGCAAGTGAATTGTTTGACAAAATTTCAAGGGAACAAAGAAGAGGTTTTGAGTCAGCTTAGGCTAGGCTCATCACAGTGGTATTAGAGCCAAGATCTTGCCATCCTGTTGGGAGAACAAAAAGAAATTTGAGTTGCTACAATGGAATTCAATAGAATTTCCAAACAGTACAAGAGGCAATGTGAACATGAAGCTTCCATGCTCCATGAGGAATATCAGAATATGACGAATGAGTTTAAGAACGATGTTTCTTTTGACTCCTACTTGAATTGTGTGTTGGTTTGAAACTTAGAAAATTGGGTGTGGTTAATTACATTAGAAGAACAATGAAAGAAAACGCAGAACATTCTATTGATGAAGGGATCGAGAAAGAAGCAGAAGTGCTTGTTTGTGGTTTGCAGCCCACAAATATGGAAGTGTGTGAAGATATTGTTATATCAGCAGCTTCTACCACGCCAGTTGAGCTTGAGGTGACTATGGACTCATTGCAGAACGCCCAGTTGGCCCTTCAGGAGTCACAGTCACGGTTGGACGTGCTTACCATGGAGTTGAGTTTGACACAGTCTCCACCAGCTGTAGATACAATACAATTACATATAGTGGCAGACGGTGAGGATCATACATCCACGGGTTGTAGAGAGGATGTGGTAACATCCATGCCAGATACAGGGGCAGTTGACTCAATTGGGATGAGTACTTGGATTGAGAGCAGCAGAGGACCACATGTTACATCAGGTTCTCTTGTGGTCAGTACGATGACAAATGATACAGGTTCGACAGTTGATGGCTCTTGTGTGGCTATGGTGGATTCTCCTGAGAGTTGTGTGTTAGTACACGACATTACTCCATCATCTTCACAAGGGACTCACAAAGTGTCATCTAGTTGGGAGTATGGCTCTCATGTAGATTTGTTTCCCTCTCTTGAAAGCAAATCTGTTACTTCATCCCATGCAGCTGATTTTGGATGCCAGCTTGTTGTATTTCAAAGTCAGAGGGATCAACTGCTTGATTCAAGTGTTGTTAGTGATGAGCCATTGACAGAGGTTGGAGCATTTTACCGTGACTACACAGTGAGGGAGTTGTCATCGTTTCTTTCTTTGATCCACACACTGAGGACTCCATGATGCATCGGGTGTGATTGGCCCGATTATACCATCCTTTGTGGGAGGGGTATTCACCGTCTTCAGTAGATGGAGTCAGTAGCTGCAAGCCCCTGAGTTCATCAATTGTGGGGAATTACTTACAGAGTCAGCACATCCATGGGAGTCTAGCAGAGGATGGAGATAGTTGTTGTGATACAAATACTTTCTGATGTTCATATTCCCACAGTACGGATGGATGTGTGTACAAATTATATTGGGATCCAGGTGGCGACAAGATTGGTATTGTGTTTTGGATGGGTCCCAGTGGATTGCTTCACCACTTCTGGCATGGTGAAGTTGAGATCAGAGTAGTCATGGATATGAAAGCCTTGCCTAAATTGACCACTGTTCTAATTTGCTGCTTGTAATTTTGTCAAACAATTCATGTGCAACCTTGTAACTTGCTGGTCTTAGTGCATAAATGTTTTCCCAATGATATCCAATGTATATACTACTTGCAAAAGAGTCCTATGATGTTTAAGCAAGGTCCTAGATGCAATGCAGATTTCTTTTTGCAATAGATGAAGTATCATGACCTAAATGTGCAGCTACAGCCTATAGTCATTTTATCAAATAGTTGGCATACATCCCTTTTAAACTTTCAATAGACAATAATTCAATAGAGAACCTCCAACTCATGTTATTTTATTGATAATGCAACATTCGACAATGGCAATGAGATAAAGGCCAAGACTCTTGGCTCATATACATGAACAAAAATCTGATGCAACTTCACCTACAGCCGTACCTCCTAATATGCATAAATACAGATAATAAGCATGAATTTAAACAAGGGAACCTGGTTCTTTGAAGTCGCCCTTGACCACCAATGGAGGAACAAGCAAAGTCTTGGAGAATGAAGATCATACATCAACAATATAAATTTCTGAAGAGATCTTCCCTGTTCTGGTTGGTCTGAAGAAATAAAATAATGGCCAAGTCTATAAGCCTCCAATATGCAACAAGAATGATCTCCACAAACCCTAATATGGTGCGCCCATGGAAGAAGGCCAAGTCGTGGCTAAACAAGGCTGCAATATATAAAATCGTGGCTTCCTCTATGTGCTGATAAGTCTGGTAAATAATGGCAGCGCCCCAAGAAACAATTAAACTCCCATCAGCCTCCACAATGAGACGTCCCAATGCTAGTATGAAAAAACAATGGCTTCTATGCCTCCAATGAAGAAGTCGATGGCTGATATAAGTCTCAGACAAAATCTGAAGTTGCCAATAACACAGATCTGAATATTTCTCTTGTCCAAAACACCATCCAAGCTCCTCAATTCAGTATAAGTAAAATTGGCCAAAGTACTGTAGCGTACATTGTAGCACGGGGCACTATTCACGCATACTGTAGCAAATTCACTATTCATGCGTACTGTAGCAAATTCACTGTTCATGCGTACTATAGCGTTTACTGTAGCAGCAATAAAAAACTTGAAAACTGATTGACAATGGCCGCCAATGAATAACTTAGGTCTGCAATAGATATACCTTTAAACTACCTGAAACCCTATGTTGATTTTTCACCTGTAAGCTCCAAATGGACTCCTGAATGAAGCCCTCTCAAGCAATAATATCAGCTGGTATTGCACAGCCTCAAAATTGCACTAACACTGAAGAGTTTTCGTTCTCCAATGCAGAAATGGCAGAAAACCCTAATTGGTTTCCTCTCCAAGCACGAACTCCAAAGACACAATTTAATATTCTCAAAACATAATGAATTCGAATGCCTTTGATGCTCTTTTATAATTTCTCAAGAAGGTCGACCTCTTAAGCTGCTTTTAATCCTCTTTTGAAATCCACTTTAGGTTTTTAATAAAACTTTATAATATCTCTCTAACCTTGGGTGACCAAAATAATAATATAAAAATGTACTTTAAGTGATTTAAATTGAAGGACATGGCCTCATCGGAAATAAAGTACACTTTTAAATTATAATTTAACTTTATAATATTTAATTATCATTAAAGTACCTTTAATGATAATTAATCATTAATCATTTAATATTTTGCCCATCCAACCAAATAAAAGGTCAACACTGCATATGAGACCTGTTCAGGTGCCTTACTAAATTTAGTAACCTTGACTCCCCTAAAATGGTGACTTACTATAAATAGTAAGTATGAAGAACTGAGTCAAATGAAGGCCAAACTGAACCCATATTGAGCTCTGAAGGAGAAAAACACCCTGATTACTGCCACGAAGGTCCCTCTAACTATCAGTGTTAGCCTACGAGGGTCAATTGATAGGCTAATCCTTACGAACTCTGATGCTCGGAAAAATGGGGACACATGCGAGTGCAGGAAGTCGGAGGGTATTAGGCATGGCAGACTTCCATTCCGGGTTTGGGATCCAGGGATATTTTGCGCAACTATGTTTATGTTGGTGCTACAGGAGTCGGTTAGGGATGTGTGGGACATTTCACAATTCTTCTTTTGGGCCTCCCGAGGATTGGAGTTTCTTTGCAGTGGAGATTGCTTGGGGACAAGCAATTTCAGGGAGGGCGGACTGTAATGTCCCCATTTT
>VDFB02241832.1:0-12586 GCA_007258455.2 Sequoia sempervirens
AATTATATCCAGCAATGTTTAGTTAGGATTAGGGTTAGGGTTAAGGTTAAGAGATATAGTTAAGGTTAGGATTAGCTCTGGAGATATAGTTAGGGTTAGGGTTAGAGTTAATATATAGTTAGGGTTATGGTTAGAGTTAATATTACCATGAGAGACAAGGTTTGCATTAAAATTAGGGTTAGGGTTATATACATGTAATATCTTAAATAAATTATTTTTATATTTATATATTTTATATTAAATTATTATAATAATTAATATATTATAACATGATAGTATAATATTTGTAATTCAATTTTAAAATAATATATATAATTTAATATTTAAATGTTAAGTTAGAATATATAAATATATTTTTAGTATATTTATAATATTATAATAAAAAAATATTATATCATCAATATTTAGTTAGGATTATGGTTAGGGTTAAGGTTAAGAGATATACTTAAGGTTAGGGTTAGGTCTAGAGATATAGTTAGGGTTAGGGTTAGAGTTAATATATACTTAGGATTGGGGTTAGGGTTATTATTAGGATGACAGACATGGTTTGCATCAAAATTAGGATTAAGTTTACATTTACTATTTTATAACCCAGGGCCTAACACTAATGCTAGCCCTAACCTTAACCATAAGCCTATTTCTAACACCAATTCTTTCACTAACCCTAACCTTCAACCCTAACCCTAAATATAGCTTATCCCTATCTTTAACCCTAATTATACCCTAACTCTAACCCTAACCCTCCCTAAGTGAACCTTAACCATAATCCTAATGCTAGACCTAATTCTAATCTAATGCTAATTTAACCCTAATTAAACCTAAACTCTAATCATAATTACACTCTAACCCTAACCCTTATCCTAGTTGAACCCTTAACCCTAATTGAACCCAAACCCTAATCCTAATTACACTCTAACCTTGATTTAGCCCAAACCATAACCTTAACCCTAACCCTAATTGAACCCTAACCCTAATTAAACTCTAGCCCTGATTGAAATCTAACCCTAATTAAACTCTAGCCGTAATTGAACCCCAACCCTAACCCTATTTGTTCCTAACCCCAGTATCTCACAAATACAGGATCAAGACCTTGCCAACTCTGGTAAACCTTATTGGATAGTGATAAAAGCTACCTTATCTTTCATTAAGGTAGAAATTTTTTGTTATACAACATGCCCCTTGAAAATTGGAGATAGGCACTATAAAAAGAAGGTAAACACTAATGAAAATGGTCAGTGTTATTGTGGAAAATGTGATAAAACTTTCCCTAAATGTGATTATAACTATATACTTCAATGCAAAGTGGAAGACCATACTTCATTCACTTGGATTACAACTTTTGAAGAAGTGGCAGAAGAAATTAAGGGTGTAACAACAAAAGAATTGAACATTTTGAAGCATGAAAAACAAGATGATGTTAAGTTTTCACACATTATACAAAGGTCCTTTTCAACAGATATATCTAAGTTAGTTAATGCCATTTTGTCATGATATACTTCTTTGATGCTATCAATACTAAATCTAATGATTGATGAACATTTTTGCTTTTAAATTTATTGTTCTTGGTTCATTGTTGTTATAGACAAGTTGGTATGATTTCAAATTTCAATGTGTACCCTTATATATGGGAATTGAGGATAAACAATGACACAAACAATACTGAAACAAAACATTGCTCTAAATTCATATTCATGAAAAATAAAATTTTTCAAGTCAATAGGCATCTTGATAAAGATAACTCTTGGCATACTATATATATTATTAATTTAATATAGGTATGCTAGTTATAGATAAAGGATATTCCAAATTTTTAGGAAGATCATGTCATCAAATTTGGCACTTCATCATCAACATTTCCTGTATCTCTGTCAATATTAACAAAAGCAAAGGTATGTACTTGAACTCTTTGCATTTAAATTTTTCTATATATATAAATATTTTAATATTTTCCCTCACCCATAATATATATATATATTAGTGTGTATTTATTTATTGCAATAAATAATTAACCTAAGTAACACATTAAGAATTCTAAGGATTTGTGCTTGGAAAAAATGCATAACAATTTTTTTTGTTGGATGTCGTGTTGTATAGTTTAGAAAAACTCAAAATATGAATAGTATTTTAAGGCCATATATTATGGTAGCCTACAATGCAAAAGAAGGAAGGAAATCTATTATCAATTTTAATCTACAATTTAATACCATATGAAAAATCACATGTAGTATTATCTACAACTAATTCTTGACATATTAATTTTATAAAATACACATGTACCATACAATAAACTTCTCCTAAGAAAGAAACCCTAAGTGAACATTAATTGAACCCTAATTGTAGATTCATAACTCTAATCATAACCCTAATTGAACCCTAATTGTAGATTCATAACTCTAATCATAACCCTAAGGGAACACTTATTGAACAGTAGTCCCAATTGTACCATAACCCTAACTTTGAACTACAGTTGAACTCTAATCCTAACCCTAACACTAATTCTTATCCTAATTGAACCTTAACCCCAACCCTAATCTAGTTAAATTTTTATAAAATTGTAGCAAGCCCATCTATACTTGGAGATTTATCCTTTTATATATTCTAATATCCTTTACAATCTCATCCCATCATATCTCTAGTAGGCCAATCATTGTCTTCCTCTTTGATTTTCCTAGGGATGACTTGTGCACAATGATCTTGGGATCTTTTATAGTCCACATTGCTATCTTCAACAAAGAAAATATTTTAATAGAAAGATCGAAATTCATTTATAACCAAAGAAAGACCATTTATATGTTGATTATTCACCTAAATTGATCCAATTTCTTCCCTAGCATTTTTCTCCTTTATATAATTAAAGAAGAAATCAAAGCCTTTATCTCCATTTTTCAGCCAATTTATTTTAGCCCTAACTTTTAAACCATGAATCTTCTTAATTTAGAAATTTCTCAAATTATGCTTGAATCTCACCAACTCCTCATTCAAGGACTCATGCAATTGAGATTAGATGGAGAGAAAATCTTATTGAAGCAATTCTTTGATCTCCTTCCATCAAAGGATCTTTTTTCTGCACAACCTGGAATAGGGACCTTGAGTTGGTAACATTGGAATCCTATTTTTCAATTGATAGCAGAGAATTTTTTTAGCAAGATCCTATCAATTAAATTTTTTAGCAAATATTAACTTCATTAAAAAATAATTTAAATATTTACATGCTGTAGACATCCAAATTTGGACACTTAATTTATCCAAATTTATCACTTTTGATCTAAACATCCTCTTATCTGAGTTAATTAAGTAATATTACTATTATTTAATTAATATCCTTAATTCTGCCAAATCCCTAAGGTATTTAATTAATAATTAAATATCTTACCCTCCTTAATCCTCTTTTCATCAAATAAATTAAATAAATATTACATTTATTTAATTCTTCACATGTCATTTTTATCTAATCCTAATCCATTTCCTAATCTCTTCATTAAAGATGTGCACATGCCTAATCCTTGATTAGGATGTGTCACATCCTCCAACTTTTGCAAGTTGGCTTTTAATCCTAATTAGCCCCTAATTATCCTCTAATTACTGATTAATTAAGCCTAATCATTCTCCAAGAAATTTTAATTCCTTTTTATTCTTCCTAGATTCCCTCTTTTTATATGTGAATTTTTAATTCACATTCCATCCCTTCCAAGGCTTCTAGAACCTTGGACTTGTCACAATCTCCACATGTGACCAACCTTGGACTTGTCACAATCTCCACATGTGACCAAGTCCCACCTTTTTAGAGCCCATCTTTTATCTTTTAGACTTTCCTAAGAATGTGAATTTTTAATTCACACTTATTTCTCCAACCACCTTTCCTTTTCCCATGTAGATTTTTGAAGAATTCCAAAATTCTTCAAATGTACCTTTCACTCCCACTTGGGGACAAGAAATCATTTTTTGTGGAAATATTCTCACTCCCCAAGGTGCATGTCATTTTTCCACCTCATGTACCTTCTTGACAACTCATCTCCATCTCATATCCCCTTGGCCACTTCACCCTCCACATGTCAAGATGTGAGGGCTTGTGGGTTCTCAACCCACCATAGCCTTTCATCTTGACCTTGTTGGATCAATCTTGACCATTGAATTCTCTAGAGAATTCAAGATCCTCTATAAATACCCCCTCCTCAAGGGCATTTTTAGAACACTTAGCAATCTTGCAACTACATGCTACCAATTTGCATCCTCAATCATTTGCCATCATTTAGCCATCCCTCTTGATCATATTGCACATTGAATCTTGCATTTTAGTCACTCAAGCAATCATCCAAGGAGCACACAAACCATTCCAAGCAAGGGCCAATCAAAGAGATATCAACAGCAAGGAAGGTGAAACTATTCGTATTTCATTTTATTTTTTTTCCTTTTCGTTATATCACTCTTTTGGCTAATCTTGAGGTGTCCTTGGTCTTTTACCATTCATATTTTTAAGTTGTTTTGCACATTTAGAGTAGGATAAATTCTAAGGTATACATTTCTGGCATGCCTGGTGGGACCCACAAATGGGTCTTGCATTTAACTTCCCTTTTGGATTAAGTATTTTACAGGAAAAACTTGCAGAAAGGCGGTAGCGCCCTCTGCCTTACCGCAGAAAGGCGGTAGCGCCCTCTGCCTTACCGCAGAAAGGCGGCAGTGCCCCTATTTTACCGTAGAAAGGCGGCAGCACCCTCTTAGCCACTACAGAATGGCGGCAACGCCCTGTATCTAAAAGTTTTATTCGTTCTAACACATTTGCTGTGATTAGGGATATATTTAGAAGGTTTTTCTAACACTTTTCTTGTAGTGGGAGGGGCACAACTTTCCTTTTTTCTTTAAAATCTGACAAAGTTTACCGCAGAATGGTGACAGCACCCCGTATCTAAAAGTTTTATTCCTTCTAACACATTTGCTATGATTAAGGATATATTTAGAAGGTTTTTCTAACACTTTTCTTGCAGTGGGAGGGGCACAACTTTTTTTTCTTCTTAAAAATCTGACAAAGTTTATCGCAAAATGGCGGCAGCGCCCTCTTGGCCACTACAGAAAGGCGGCAGCGCCCCACATCTAAAAATTTTATTCCTTCTAACACATTTACTGTGATTAGGGATATATTTAGAAGGTTTTTCTAACACTTTTCTTGCAATGAGAGGGGCACAACTTTCTTTTTTCTTTAAAATCTGACAAAATTTACCGCAAAATGGTGGCAGCGCCCTCTTGGCCATTATAGAAAGGCGGCAGCGCCCCACATCTGAAAGTTTTATTCCTTCTAACACATTTGCTGTGATTAGGGATATATTTAGAAGGTTTTTCTAACATTTTTCTTGTAGTGGGAGGGGCACAACTTTCCTTTTTTCTTAAAAATCTAACAAAGTTTACCATAGAATGGCGGCAGTGCCTTCTTGGCCACTACAGAAAGGCGGCAGCGCTCCACATCTGAAAGTTTTATTTCTTCTAACACATTTGTTATGATTAGAGATATATTTAAAAGATTTTTTTAACACTTTTCTTGCAGTGGGAGGGGCACAACTTTCCTTTTTTCTTTAAAATCTAACAAAGTTTACCGCAGAATGGTGGCAACGCCCTCTTGGCCACTACAGAAAGGCGGTAGCACCCCACATCTAAAAGTTTTATTCCTTCTAACACATTTGCTGTGATTAGGGATATATTTAGAAGGTTTTTCTAACACTTTTCTTGCAGTGGGAGGGGCACAACTTTCATTTTTTCTTTAAAATCTGACAAAGTTTACCGCAGAATGGCGGCAGCGCCCTCTTGACCACTATAGAAAGGCGGCAGCGCCTCACATCTGAAAGTTTTATTTCTTCTAACACATTTGCTGTGATTAGGGATATATTTAGAAAGTTTTTCTAACACTTTTCTTGCAGTGGGAAGGGCACAATTTTCTTTTTTTCTTTAAAATCTGACAAAGTGATGCAGAGCTATGAGGATTCACAACACATCTCACAAACTTTCAACAATAATCCAAAACAATATTTTTACAACACATGTTATTAGGCATTGTATATCACATTGGAAACATAACTATGGCAGCCCACAATTTATTGCCATGAACAGTCATTTATAACTTCTACAAAATGAATTATGAAGCAAATCCCTCTGGTGAGATTGAATGAAACATAGTGATACACTTCTTTTCCAATTTTTATAAGGATCCAATGGTTGAAATGAAAGTTATTGTATTTTTACCAAAACTGCAAACCCTAGGTAGGGTTCAGACCATCACACTTCTTTAGACTGTAAATTCTGCACAATATTGTTAGAATAGGCAGTCTCACCAAAATAATCATATCTTCCACAAAACTTGATAAAATTCAATGAGACAAAAATAATTGGAAACTAGAGACAGATATCTTTCCATCCATATATGATACCCTATCATTTGAGTCCATTCGAGGCCGTACAAAGTACAACTTCAATCTGGTAACAATGTAAAAATCAGGAAATGCACAAAATTGGATGTTTCCATTTATCAAACTTCAAAAATGATGCCTCCAACCCCCAATTCGAGTTTTTGAGGGTGTATTTATACATTTTCAAAAAAACTAACCATTTTCAACCACCTTTTGATTAGTTTATTGACAAAACCCCTTAATGACACTTTTTGACAAGTTGCTTGACAATGTTTTTGAGCAACTTTTACAATTTTTACAATATGGACCAACTTTAAACATTATTTGACAAATGACTTAAAATATTACTTACTAAGACTCAAACACCTCTAAAATGGTTTTATAAACCTTATTATAAGACTCAATACACAAAATAGATAAACTATTTACAAATGGCCTTATGGAGGCAAGAAATCAAATAGGTGCTCCTGCACCAAACTCCCGAGGGCAAAAGAATTCAAGCCCCTTTGAATTGTCTTCTTCCTGATCTTCCAATTCCTTTGCACTTTTTCCTTCATCTTGGAAAGTTTCCTTGGGTCCTTCCTCCTCTTCCTCTTATACCATCTCTTCTCCATCATCTTCTCAACTTCTAGGCTCCAAAACTCTATTTCTTGTGTATAAACCTTAGTAGCATCATCTATATCTTCATTCTCATCATTAGAGTACCATAAAACAACATTTTCACCATAACCATAACCTGCATCATACTCTTTCAAACCTTCATATACCTCATTAGCAAAAAAATTTGCAACATCTTTATTAACAACTTTATTATCAACAACAACTTGATCATGAATATCAACATCAATGTTATCAATAACTTTATCATCATCAACTTGAGTATCAATACCAAGGTTATTAGTAACATCAACAACCTTCTCAACTTGTTCATCAAGAAACAATTTCATCAACTACTTTAGTACCAACAACAACCATATCATTAATCTCAACATCAACATGTTCATCTTCAAACACAATTGGAATATCATGCATCTCAACTTGTAACTTACCTTGCTCAACTTGAATAGTAGATTCAAACTTTACCTTTGTCTCATTTGCTGCCTTCTTTTGTTTTCTTTTCTTCTTCATAATCTTATTTAGAGGCCAAACCATCTTCCTTTTCAATTTAAATTCCAACTTGTATCTTGTTTCATCATTTGTTCCATCTTCATCATGGATTCTTGGAACTCTTCTTCAATTCTTTTCAATTCTCCCTTCAACTCAGCAATCTCTTTGTCCATCTTCTCTTTCCTTATCCTTTTCTTTCTTTCCTTCTTTCTCAACTCTTTTTCCTCTCTTTCCTTCTTTCTTGAATCCTCAGCCTACAAATATCTTTCCAATCTTCTCAAAAAATCCATCTCCACAAGCAAGTCTCTCCTTGCTTCCACTTTACTTTGCCACACCTAGGCAATCAGGTTCCTTCCTCAACCTGTACAACACAAACCACAAACACAAACACAAAACCAACAAACTTCACCAGCCCATATCTTTTCTAGGCTCTGATACCAATTTGATGCAGAGCTATGAGGATTCACAACACATCTCACAAACTTTCAACAATAATCCAAAACAATATTTTTACAACACATGTTATTAGGCATTGTATATCACATTGGAAACATAACTATGGCAGCCCACAATTTATTGCCATGAACAGTCATTTATAACTTCTACAAAATGAATTATGAAGCAAATCCCTCTGGTGAGATTGAATGAAACATAGTGATACACTTCTCTTCCAATTTTTATAAGGATCCAATGGTTGAAATGAAAGTTATTGTATTTTTACCAAAACTACAAACCCTAGGTAGGGTTCAGACCATCACACTTCTTTAGACTGTAAATTCTGCACAATATTGTTAGAATAGGCAGTCTCACCAAAATAATCATATCTTCCACAAAACTTGATAAAATTCAATGAGACAAAAAGAATTGGAAACTAGAGACAGATATCTTTCCATCCATATATGATACCCTATCATTTGAGTCCATTCTAGGCCGTACAAAGTACAACTTCAATCTGGTAACAATGTAAAAATCAGGAAATGCACAAAATTGGATGTTTCCATTTATCAAACTTCAAAAATGATGCCTCCAACCCCCAATTCGAGTTTTTGAGGGTGTATTTATACATTTTCAACCAAAACTAACCATTTTCAACCACCTTTTGATTAGTTTATTGACAAAACCCCTTAATGACACTTTTTGACAAGTTGCTTGACAATGTTTTTGAGCAACTTTTACAATTTTTACAATATGGACCAACTTTAAACATTATTTGACAAATGACTTAAAATATTACTTACTAAGACTCAAACACCTCTAAAATGGTTTTATAAACCTTATTATAAGACTCAATACACAAAATAGATAAACCATTTACAAATGGCCTTATGGAGGCAAGAAATCAAATAGGTGCTCCTGCACCACAAAGTTTACTACAGAATGGCGGCAACGCCCTCTTGGCCACTATAGAAAGGCAGCAGCACCCCACATCTAAAAGTTTTATTCCTTCTAACATATTTGCTGTGATTAGAAATATATTTAGAAAGTTTTTCTAACACTTTTCTTGCAGTGGAAGGGGCACAACTTTCATTTTTTCTTTAAAATCTGACAAAGTTTACAGCAGAAAGATGGCACCACCCTCTGCCTTACTGCAGAATGGCGGCAGTGCCTTGATTTCACTGCAGAAAGGCGGCAACGCCCTGAAACAGCACAATTTGGAAGGTAAAATAGTCATTTTAACTTCGTTTTTGCTTCTTTTTTTGCTATTTTCAAGTAGTAACCCTCTAACATTGTTTTGGCAAGGATATTGGTGTTTTTTGCTAACGTTTTGCAGCATATTGTGGCATAATTTGACCAAGGGTGAAGAAGAAGACAATTAACACTTGTTTGCAGGGGCATCTACTTGATCAGATTTTCAAAAATTATCTTTGTTGTTTTCGAACATAGTCTAATTAGGGGGATTAAACTTCATTGCTTGCTGTGATTGCTTATTCTTGTGTCACCCAAGGGGGCATTAATTCATTTTCGCTTTCTACTTGCACTTCGTGTGAGCCTGGGGAGTAGTTGGAAATGGTTAGTGTCTTCTTTTTAGTGGGACCTGTTTGGAGATTTCATCACCCCAAGGGATGATTCCAACCACGCGTATCGGTGGGGTATATAAATTGGGGAGAACAAAAGTTGTACCCCAATCCAGTTGCGTCGTAATTGGTAGAGCGTCGAAACTAGGGTGATACCTAGATAGACGTGAAGAGTTGGTCCGAGCATTTCAGTATCTCGCTGGGGTTCCCGACTTACGCTTGTGACAGACTGGTGTTCACGGTTGTGCCTCACGTACCGAGAGTATATTGAGGACTCCCTAGAAGCCTTGTGCATCCTAGATTAAGACTTTTCCTTGTCATACCTATAATATTAATCATAGGATTGTGCTTGCTTGAGGTGTTCTCTGGTGAAAAATCTGTTAAATTTTTGATACTTTGGACTTATTTTATCATTTTGTGTCTTTGCCATAGCCATTCCCATCAAAACCAAACACTGTCTTACTGCAGAAAAGTGGCAGCGCCCCTGATTTACTACAGAAAGGCGGCAGCGCCCCTGATTTTACTACAAAAAGGCGGTAGCGCCCCTGATTTTACTGCAGAAAGGCGTCAGCGCCCCTGATTTACTGCAGAAAGTTGGCTACGCCCTGATTTTGCTGTCAACACCCTGATCTTTGCTGCAGAGGGGCGGATTTACCCTTCTGAGCACCTGAAATCGTCCCATTTAGATTGGTTTAGCCTCTAAATCACCATTTAATCATTCCCAACTATTACCTCACCATCCTAAGCTTCCATTTTGTCAATCTAAGCCTCCTGAAACATCTATTTGATCCGTTTAAACCTCCATCTCATCATTCCAAATATTTGTTTAACCATTCTAAATCCCCACTCATTCTCCACAATCATCTTCAATCTGCCTATTCATTCTAATTTCCTCATATTCCATTCAAAAGTCCATACCCTCACCTAGTGAACATCATAATTTTTACCATTTACATCACCAAACACCACTCATAATCAGCGCAGAAAGGCGGCAGCGCCCCACTTTTTACGCAGCGCCCTGCTTTTTATGCAGCTCCCCGCTTTTTACACAGCTCCCCACTTTTTACGTAGCACCCCCCTTTTACGCAGCGCCCTGCTTTTTACGTAGCGCCCCGCTTTTACGTAGCGCCTCGCTTTTTCACAGTGCCCCACTTTTTACGTAGAGCCCCGCTTTTACGCAGCGCCCCGCTTTTTATGAAGCACCCCGTTTTTTACGCAGCACCCCACTTTTACACAGCTCCCCAATTTTACGCAGCGCCCCGCTTTTACATAGCACCCCAATTTTAAGTAGCGCCCCACTTTTACGCAGTGCCCCAATCTTACGTAGCGCCCTCTGTTTTACCGCAGAAAGCTAACTACGCCCCTAACTTCCTGGGGCTGTTATTTACAAACCGTACATCGAATCAACTTCGTTCAAAAATCAAAGTTGCTTAATTTTTTAAGCTCTATCTAGTGGTACCTTCCATTTCCTTTTATCAAGAATTTTCTCATCCCAGAGCGGCCACACCCCCATCATGGGGTGGACATGCCCCTAACTTTCCAGGGCTGTCATTTACAAACCGTACGTTCTATCAACTTCGTTCAAAAACCAAAGTTGCTTAATTTTTTAAGCTATATCTAGTGGTACCTTCCATTTCTTCTTATCAAAAATTCACCCATCCCAGGGCGGCCACGCCCCGCATCACGGGGTGGACACGCCCCTAACTTCCTAGGGCTGTCATTTACAAACCGTACGTCAGATCACCTCCATTCAAAAACCAAAATTGCTCAATTTTTTGAGATCTATCTAGTGGTACTTTTTTTTCTTCTTATCTAATCAAACCAATCCATTCCTCTAATCAGATACATACAATCATCTTCATCTAATCACAATTATCCAATCAACATCATCTAATCATTTGATCCTATCCAATCAAACCGATCTAGTACTTTAATTAAATTCATCAAATCATCTACCCAATCCAATCATCTGTCTACCGAATCCCATCCAATCATCCTAATATGAGCTTTTGTCCAATCCTGATCTGAGCTTGACCAAAATCCTGATTTGAGCTTTAATCTGTTTCCATCCAAAATCTTTTATCCATCCTCTTTATCCTGTCATCATCATGAACCCTCATCCTCCATCAATAGTGGTCAAGGGAAACCCTAATTACGTGGATGACGATAACAAAAGTCTTGTTGATCAAGAGGTATACGACATAGATCCCCTTGACACTATCATCTCTAGTAAGCTTTATCCACCCACTTTCCAAAATCCAATTAAGCCTAATCATGTTTCTTATGCTACCTTTGATAAGGGGTATCCAGTACCTTCCCCTTCCCCATCTACATCATCCTCTTATTCAACATCCACCTCCTCTTATCCTCATCTTCCATCACAATATTCCTATTACAATTCCCCATACATGACCCCCTATCCTAATCCTCTTTCCCAGTCTATCCATACTAATCTTACATCCACACCCTGTTACCTTAATCCTACATCCACATATCCTAATCATAATCCACCATCCCAATACCCTTATTATAATCCATCCCCCACATCCTCTTGTCCCACTACACCACCTATATCCTCTTGTCCTAATCCGCAATCCATGTCCCCCTATCTTAATTCACCACTCCAATATCCTTATCTTAACCCTCCACCCAATCCCATTCATCCATCTACTCCTAGTCCTTCATCCAATCCTAATCCCCCATTTACTCATAGTCCTACATTAATCCCATTCATCCATCTAGCCCTAGTCCACCAATCCATAATCCCTCATCCATTTCTACCACCCCAGCCAAGCCAACCATATGCAAGTCTCTCATTTCAGAAGTTCTCCAAGGACTCATGACAAAGAAGCCATCCCCAACTCCACATCTTGAAGTCATGGAACCATGCCATCTAGATCCATCATCCATGGTCACTAGTGATGAGACCCTTCTCCATACCACACTTATTATTGACATTACCACCCCTAGTACTGCTCAAACCATTGGAACCATTGAACCCACTAAATCCATTGAACCCCCATCTCCTACTCCAAGAACCACCAAATCCATCGAAGACACCCAATTCCAATC
>VDFB02241834.1:0-16145 GCA_007258455.2 Sequoia sempervirens
GAGGGAGTTAGTGAAAGAGAGGGAGGGAGTCAGAGAGAGATAGAGGGTAGAGGGAAGAGAGATACGAGTGATTGAGTGAGAGACTTGGGAGAGAGAGATGGAGAGAGAGAGAGGGGGAAAGAGATAATATTTAAATATTTTATATATTAGTAATATATATACTTAAATATTTATACATTAACAAAAATATTGAAATATTATACATGATAATATAATATATTATATATTAAATACATAATTCAGTAAGAGATTATCATAAATTGTATATTATATATTACATTATAAACTATATTGTATATTATATATTAAATTATGAAATTTATTGCATTTTTTAAATCCTATATTATAAATTGTATAACATGTTTGCAACTCTATATAGAATATATCGGATATCCAATCTAAATCGGATATCGGATTTTAATCAGATATCGGATTTTAATCGGATATCCAATATTTTTGACACAAAATTAATGCCTAGGGATTAGGATTGGGCTTGCTTTGGATTTTGGTTCAGACTTGCCAATCCTAAGAAGTCAACACAAAAAATGTGTTTAACACCTACCTTGCTTTTCCAGATTTCGTGCATATGGTTGATGACTTTTTTTTACCCAAAATTGATGAAATGAAAAGGGTTTGTAAAGGAGCTTCTCAACTTTCCACCAATATAAATTATACTTTATTTTTAATCTAATAAATAATTATTATTCATTTTCTATTAGAATTACGACTAAAGTCCTGATTGAAAAAAAAATATAACTTTCAAATAGTATCACATTTTTTGAATCCAAAACATGCGTCACATTCTATGCTTCACATACTATAGGATTAAAAAAAAAATGAATTTCATGAAGTTTTTACCAAGTTAAGGTGGTTAGACATACGAGTTTTTATATTTTTTAAAAGTTGTAATTAAAAATTCATTATTAATTATTTACTTGGAAAAAAAATACAAAAAAATATGCATCACATCCGAACATGAGTCCTCTACTTATATCTAAAATCTTATAAAAAAATATTATGATTTCATTATGGTTAGGGTGGTCAGACAGACACCTACTTCTTATTTTTTCCCTTAAATTTAAGTACTACTGCATTGGAATTTCAATTTTTCACTAAATAGATATTTGTTTAGAAAAATAAACCTAGTAGTTTAGAAACTACATCCAATTTTCCATAGATTCTATTCTTACATATTTTTGAAGTAATATAGATAACTTATTCAAATTTTTACGTCAAGTTGCATAACTCTGATTTTTCTGAATTTTCATTGCCATTTAAGGGCTTATTTTTTCCATGATGATCCTGCACATACCCACCTAGAAAGGTGAATAGAAATGCAAGTGAAGCAAAATAGAAAGCATTAAAACTGAATGTGTGCACCTAGGAATTGGAAATGATTCTAAAATTCTGCTAATCTTGAAAATTTGGCCTATAGGGACTCATTCTCCATTCTGGACGAATTAGTCCCAGATATGGGAAATTGTTCTAGAGCTCATTTCGAATAAATGGGTATCCAAAACTATAGAAAACCCTTTTTAGGCCTAGAAATGTGACTCATTCACCACTAATGGTGAATCAATCCACTTTTGAATTTCTAAAAATTTAAAAGTGGAAACAAAAGCCCTCGATCTTCTCTTCGGTTCCTAATAGGTGTCTGCCTCTAAAAGTTTGATTTCCTACACTGAAGATGAATTTTTGTTGATATTTTGGCTTTGCAAGCAAGGAGAGGTCTTCAACAAATCTTCAACCTAATCTTCAATTATTTTCAAACCTTCAATGTACCTAAATCTGCAAACACACAAGAAGAGAAGGAGAAATGTTGAATGTTAGGGCATGGGGGTTTGCCTTGGTCAAACCCCTTTTTAGGTAATTAAACCAAAATGAAGAAAGAATGTAATGAAGCATAAAGTAATGGAGTTAATACCTTTCCATGATGATTGATCTTGAATTTCTGCAGCAATGAATGAAGAATTTTCCCTTGAATGTCCTTGAAAGCTATCTTGATGACTTGGAATGCTAAAACCCTAGCTTGCTTGACTTGAGGTGGAAGACAAATGATGAATGAGTTGATATGATTATGAATTAGGGTATAGAGACTTGTATTTATAGGAAATCCACCTTAATGGCCTATTAATTTGATCCCTAAGGCCAACATGGAGAAAAATTAAACTTAAAACCTAAATTTTCCCGCTTAAACCCCAAAAACTGGCTCAAATGGGACTAATTTCCATCAAGGGTGAATGGGTCCCACTTGAATGGGACTGATTAAGCCCATGTGTTGAATTCGGGTCCACATCAAATTAAGGGGAAAATGGGTCCATTAGACTTAGATTCTTAATAAGAGTCTAGAAAAGTGTGAAAGTCATTTACAACACTTTACAACACCTTTACAAGACATTGTTAGATGCATTTTATTATGTTTGCAAGGGTCCAAGACCTAGTGTGGATGTGTAAAACACCTCACAACACTAAACCAAGGCCTTATTAAGTCCAGTTTTTCATTAATTATTCCCATATCAAGAAAGCTCAAAAAGGGATACTTTTTCCGTGTCCACAGAAGCTATAAGAAAATTGATCTAAAATATATGATACTAAGGTTTTATACCTTAGATTGGTTAGTTTTATTAAAATACCACATAGAGGAATCTATTAACTGTGACATGTGGTCCCGAGGGTCTTGTTTTCAAAAGTACCAACACACTAGGAACACATTGATCCCATATGAGTCATCTTCTATTAATAAAACATAAATAAATAAGTGAAACTTATACAGTAATATCAATGGTCATTCATCATTCAATCTTTACTTAAATACATAATATATTTATTAGCCATAAATAAACTTAGTAAGAGGTTTTATGTATAATAGGTTAGTCTTGGGTCTAGTGATAGGCTTTTGGATCAAGTGTACACTAGGTATAGTTATAGCAATTTCAACTTGTTCATCTCGAGTTGTGATTAATATTGTTAAGGATACCTCTACGGAAGCCCCTAGATGAAATTTCAAGTTTATTTTTACAATTTAGGCCAATTTATCAACACAAATAAATTTAAGTATTTCTAACTAAAAGTAAGTTTTGGTCTAACATATGGTAGATAGATATATTCATTCTAGATAAACTAGATATGTAACAAAAATATTATAACTAGAAGCATCCACGAAATAAATTTGTAGCATCACTTTGAGTCAAATTTATCATTTTTTTTTTGACAAACACATGTGATGTTTTCACAACTCATAGTCATGTAAATAATATTTTACAAGAAATCTAAATATACCCTTTTAGATTTATAAATTTAGTTTCAAAAATATAATTTTTAAAATAGTTTCATCATTTTTCTATTTTTAAATTTTTATTTAAATCAAAAGTAGGTCATGTGTACCAAAATAAAAGGCTAATTGTCTTGTCAAAAAAAAATATTATTTATTTTATTAAAAAAATTGAACATATTATGATGAACTACATAAGATATTTTATGTTAAAATAACATAGTATTTTCTATTTTTTAAAAAGTTTTTATGGTACTAAAAAAATATATCTCTTCTAAGTGAAGATTAGTGACTCTATTTTGGTCAAACCTAGAGTCATTGTGTAAACTAAAAGACTCAAAAATTGAAATAATCTAGTCTATGTACTAGAAAGTACAAGAAGAAGCTTCAAGTCATGAAAGAATATAGTGAACTCCATGAAAAAATAAAAAATCATGATGATTCATTCAGACTTACCTATCAAGACTCATAAGTTAGCACATCATGTAGGAATACTCAATTTATTTATTTAACAAATCAATACTTATATACTTATGAGGATTGATATAATAACATAATAGAAAAATAGAGAAGAATTCATATGTCATCTAATGAGATTGAAAGAAGTAATATGACTATTGGTGCAAGAAATATGGATATATCCTATGATACACATATTGCATACCATTATGTGATATAGAAGTGAAAATAAACAATAATAATTACTAGACCACCTCATACAAGAGGAAAACTAAGTTCTAAAAATATTTGAATTATAGGAAACTCTAGTCAAATTGTAGCAAGATCAACTTGTTACTTTATAAAACATCTAATCAAATATTTAAATGTGAACATATTGATTATCTAAATTAGTTTGAGTTACCCATTCATAGTATTGAGTATCGAAGATAACTCATCCATGAAAAAAACCCAATATTCCAAGCCTTCATGTGAAGATATAATAGTTAATGTAGATGCAATAGTTGTGTAGGTCTGAAGTGGCTATTAGTCAAGATATATGCATGAGCATGCATGAGATATTACTACTAATATGAGAAAAAATTGACATCAAATGAATAGAAGTAGGGAGAAGAAAAGGAAAGAGATTGAGATGAGGAACAATTGTGATATAAAGGTGAAAGATAGAAAGAAAGATCTAGTGAATAGTAAAAAGGAAAGAGGTGAAAACATATCATGAAAATGAATTTCTTAAAGTGGAAAACCCAAATGATTAGGCATAATGAGCCCAATCGCAATCATTAGAAGTACGATGTGTAAGAAAAGATAAAGAAGAATTATAAGGTAAGGATGTTCCATATTATAGTCAAGTCATGTATTGAATTTATTGTTGAATTTTTAATGTAAAAAATAAAGAGTTCAAATTTATTCCTACAAATCTGAGTTGGGTTGAGTCTAGACAAGTGTGGATCTCATCTAAGGTGGAAAATAAAGGATCTAAGGATTGAGAATATAAATATATAGATTATTGATAAAAGGGATTTTGGATATGGAATTTCATGTATAATTTCATAAAATATTATACCATTTATAAGTTTATTACTATATTTGTAACATTATAGTCAAAGTGGATCTAAACTAGAATGAAAAAAGATAAAAATACAAAATTTTTACTATTATAAAAATATACTAATTAAGTTTTAAAAAATGTATAATTCATTTTATAGTTTCATTTTACTTGAAAAATAACATTAACAAAAAAATGTTTTCAAACATTCTCTACAAATTAATAATGATATTTAAATATATATCACAACAATTTTTTTAATTGTATATTTGAAAATAAATAAATCTATAAATTGATTATTATAATGGACATTATTAAACTCAGCTAAACTTATAAACATGTCTACACACTTTTGTAGCAGTTATATAATTCTTTTCATCCTATGATCATATAAATTTTACTATTTGTGAAAGCGAGTAAAACATAGAAATTGGATACTTTGATTAACATTTGGAAAAGCCATCTTAAGAAAACTAAAAGACTATGTTTGGTAGTTTCATTGAAAGACCATTTACCTAACCTCACCTATAAACAAAAAATCTTAACATAAGAACCGAGATCTACTCTACTCCAAGGTTAATGAATATGAAAAAAAAATAGTATAAAAATTATGATTTAAATTTTTAATCACATTCCATGATTGTCACATAAGTGAGAAAATATAAAATACAATTTAAATAAAATGAGGCAATACCATTTCACAATATATAATATTATGTAGTGTTAAATTATATGTCTTAACTCTATAGTTAATAGAGCATCAAAAGCCATAAAAGTGTGACACATTCATTTAGAATATTAGTCATCTCCTTGTTTTACCCTACTTGGAAGGGTTGTATTGGTTTCAATGGTGTTGGGGTTCCATTGAGTGACTTCAACTAGAGGGATATATTCCCTTCAATTTTGAGGCTACTTGACCACCACTGAGAAAGATTATGATTTTTAGTTTCTTTCACAAATAGTTTAGCTAAGGGAAGAAAATGCCAAGGTGTTCTATTTCTGGCAACTTCATAATATAAAATGTACTTCATGCACTCATGTAAGGGTTGGATTTTCTTCTCATGTATACCTTTCATTACCTCAAAATAGTGAATGTAAGAACAAAAAATTGGGTCATGTTTATTCACATATATGTTGGGGATCCAACTACTAACCCCAATAAATTTTCCATGCAAGGAAAGCATTATGCTGCCATATTTCAATCTTGAGCTCACTTCCACCCACTTGCATGCACCTTTTATCTTCTTGTAAACTCCCTCCAAAAGAGGAATATAATGAGAAGGTGGCCCATCATACAAAAATAATAAAGTTATCCCAACAATCTCAAAGAAATTCACCTTAGGAAGCCTTGGTGAAAGAAAAGGAGGATTGAAGAGATGTGCTTCTATTTTATCTCACTCTTCTCTTCCCATTTTTCTTGCAATAGTTGTTGCAATGGTAGCTCCTAGAGAGTGGCCTACAATTAGATGTTGTTTGGTCATTACTTCTCAACAATTCTTTGCAAGTAATTTAAGCCAATGTCCACTCTATTAATGGATCCGTGGAATGCGATGATTGCTTTCCAATTATGACAAAGATCCTTTCCTATAATATATTTTCCTTTTACGAATTGTACCTCTAAAGGAAACAACTTCTAATGGAGTCTCCTCTACATCTTCACATATTTTTCTTTTTCCAACCCTTTGGTAAACAACTCCAAATATTGTTTCATATTTTATCATTTATTTTAAAATGAATTTAAGTAGACCAAACCATTCATTGACCATTTCCTTTTCCTTGTCCATTTCAAGTAGGTATACAACATTCAGAAAACAAGCGACAATGCATCTCCTATCATTGGGATCTCTCCTACCATCTACCCATTACAAATATGAATCATTTCCATAGTTCCATCATGACAACTATAAATTATTAAGGTCATCCATACATGTAGTTTATGCAAGAAATATAATATTATTTAGAATAAAGATATTTAAAATAATAAAACATAAATTCTTTTGCTGAACACAATAGGTGATGATAAAAATATTGTTTTTGAACTCAATTATACATATTCTTGAATTGAAATTTTGGACCACACTTAGTGATCCATCATCAAGAAGAGGAGATTGAGGGATATGATTGCATACATAACCTTAAAAAGAGGTAGCGACAAGAAGTCATGAGAGAACTAGAGAACGATGAACATACATGAGGAAGAAAGGATGATAAAAATAAAGGAAATAAAAAATAAATGAATGAAAATTTTTATAAGAATGAAATAAATTATATATAAACTTAATAAAATATACATATGAATAAATATATGTAAATATATTTGAATATGTTTATATATGAATGTATATATAATCTCATGTATACAAATTTATATGATTTTATGTTGGAATGTTTATCTTAAACTGTAGATTTCCTTATAACAATTATATATTCAGCCATAAGAAGCATTTTCAGGAATTATAATCAGAAAATGACATCGCTAGTCTTCAACATAAACAAGTAATTTATAAATAGAAAAAAGGAAACATGAGTAGGAAATTTAATTATCAATAAAAATTGCCATTAGGACGCTATTTTTTTTCAATCAGAAAAAGCAAGACAACTAAAATTTGTATTACATAAAAATTGATAGTTCAATTTGAAGAAATTTCTCCGTAAACATTACCAGTTGGGATTGGCGAGGTCACGAATCTCATTGCTACTGCTGGCGTCATGATCAGCCATTGCAGGTGGACAAAAGATAACAATAGCCAGTTTGATTACGCAAGCTGTTTACGGGGTGTTATAATTGCCATCTACTTTGTTGGGATATGTAATTTCCCCCTCGAATCAAATGTAATTAATTAAATGTAAAAGGAAAAAAACAAATGGAAAATTAGAAGTTTCTAGATGGCAGGAATATTCCAGAAAGATAGAGATAAGGATTAAAATATTTATTTGTAAGAGACAAGTCGGCCTTAGATCTAGAAAGGTCTAGGTCGTTTCTAGAATTATCTATGTAATTCTTAAGACCTCTATTTAAGGAGGCAGATGTAATGGATTGTGGCGTGGTGGAGTGTTGAAGCTGATCAAGTATGATGAGTTTATGAATTTGTAAGATCTCTATTGATGATGAATGAAATATAAGTCTATGGCATTTTATGAGTTTATTATTCTGTGTTGTGTATTGATCCATATCCATCCAACTCCTTCAAAGTGGTATCAGAGCCAGATTTGAAGTCATTGTTCAAACAGGAGATTGCTAGGAGATTGAAAATTGTCATTCAAAGAATCGATGAAGCATATATGATTTCTATCATTCCTTAAAGAATTTTGCTCGCAAATTTTCATTGAAGAGGACCCGCGTACTATCCAAAGAAGGAACTAGGAAAATTGTGTAGGCCATTTGTAGCTGTCACAAATGAGATTTGAAGGAGAGAGGCCACAGAAGGAGATCTAAATGAAGCCACAACCTGGTGTTTTCTATAGATTGGAATCAACCAAAATTGACAGCCAAAGATAGATTGCAGCAGTTACTGAAGAGTAGTTTTTGTCTAAAGAAAAATAGAAGACCGTTGTTTTAAAAGCAGAGACAGATCTACATGTTGATGAAGTCGCAGCTGTAGCCGCAGCTGTAAAACAAGAAATTAGAAGTCATTAATATTGCAGAAAGAGAGATTGCAAGCCATAGCTGGAGCTGAGATCTACCACCATCAATTGGTATCGAGATTATTAGGGTGGATGCTGCATAAAACAAATGTTGAGATGAAAAGGAAAGGCAGAAGATCGCTAGTTTGAATGAGAAAGCTACAGCCAAAGATCATAAGCTGATTTGCAGTGTTTTTGTTTGAAATGAAATATGTATGCTTGCTGTTGTAAAGAAAGCCATCAAGTGAAAATACAGTGCTGCTAAAAATTGGTATGAGTATAGGCTTGAGAATTTATGAAAAGTTATTTTTTTACAGAAAGGATTGTCATAGTAAATCTATGTTGCCCTAGTTAGGGTTTGGTACATTTTTGTTGAAATTTTTAGATGACATAAGTTATGTTTAAAAAAATAAAATTGTGAGATAACATGTATCAAAAATTTGTTGGAAGTGATGATTTGTGAAGTTTGAATAAGGATTGCAACAAGGGTTTCAAAAGGTTACAGCGAGTTGAAGGAAATTGTGGAAGAGTGAAGGCAGGCGAAGATTGCAAAATAAAGGTAAGTTTATTTGTTTGATTCAATGGGTAAAGCTGATAGAGTAAAGAAAGAGAAAACAAAAGATTTAGAAGAAGAATTAATAAAGGTGAAGAAAGAAAATACAAGTTTAAAATGTGAAAATGATTTTTTAGAAAAAGAATTAAAAAAATCAAGGAAAGAAATGGGGGCAGAAAAATGTAATCTTTATACAAAGGCAATTGAAGAGCTAGAGGATAAGTTAAAGTTTGTAGAACAAACAAATAATTTGCAGGTGAAAGAATTGTGCAAATTTAGAGAGAAAAATAAAGAGTTTGAAGAAAAACTAAAATTGTTTGATGAGATTAATACAAGGAATGAGGAATTAGAAAAAAGAGTGAAATTGGTTGATGATTTAGAAGAGAAGTTAAAGAAATTAGAAGAAGCAAATAGTTTGCAGATGAAAGAAATTACAAAATTGAATGAATGTTTGAAGTCAAAATCCATATGTGATGTTTCATGTAGTACAGAGGATTTGAATTTGTCAATTGAGAAATGTGTTTTTGCTGAAGAAATTTCTGATAAAAATTGTCAAAATGATAATGTTGTTAAATGTAATGGCAATGAAATGAATGTTGGTTTAAAGATCATGGAAAGAATGAGATACAAAGGTAAAGGCTTAGGAAAGCATGATCAAGGAATGAGAGAGCCAATTAAGCCAATAATGAGGCCAAAGCATGAAGGACTTGGATATGTGATAGGTAAAGAAAATAATACAGGTGTAACCAAATTTGTTAAAGAAATGGAATATATGCAATGTTGTCATTGTAACAGGAAAGGTCATGCAAAGGATACATGTTGCGATCTACATCTATGTAGAATATGTGGTTTGAGAAATCATTCAGAGAAGATGTGTTGGCAAAGAGAGAAGACAAATACAGGAAGCATGCAAGTGGATTGTGGATGGAATTACGGATCAAGTTGGCAAAAGATGACAGGTATGTTCAAAAGGTTGTTCAAGTGGAAATGTTCCTATGTCAAAGATGAAAGAAATCAAGAGAGATTTGTTGGTTTAGCAAGACGTCAAAGAAGATGGAAAGATACAAATAGAGAGCTTGTAGAAAAGAGGAATTTCAGTTTGAAGTTCTAAAAGTTTGAAGTTTGAATTATTTCCGCAGCAGTGGGATGAGAGTTAAAAAGAGTTGAGGAAAGAGATCTGCAGATCATAGAGATGGTTTGAAGTTTGAAGACTTGGACAAAGACAAAGGTATCATCAAAATGAGATAATGGCATTTTGGCATCAGGCAAAGGAAAGGATTTGGATAGTCAAGGGATCTAGTTATGGACATCAAAAGGAATACAATAGGCAAGAGAAAATGGAATTTGAATGTAGTAGTCGAGGTTGAAATTAAGGGGGAGTGTTGGGATATGTAATTTCTCCCTCGAATCAAATGTAATTAATTAAATGTAAAAGGAAAAAAACTAATGGAAAATGAGAAGTTTCTAGATGGCAGGAATATTCCAGAAAGATAGAGATAAGGATTAAAATATTTATTTGTAAGAGACAAGTCGACCTTAGATCTAGAAAGGTCTAGGTAGTTTCTAGAATTATTTGTATAATTCTTAAGACCTCTATTTAAGGAGGAAAATGTAATGGATTGTGGTGTGGTGGAGTGTTGGCGCTGATCAAGTATGATGAGTTTATGGATTTGTAAGATTTCATATTGATGATGAATGAAATATATGTTTATGGCATTTTATGAGTTTATTATTCTATGTTGTGTATTGATCCATATCCATCCACCTCCTTCAACTTTGATTTCCCAACAAGGA
Source organism: Sequoia sempervirens (assembly GCA_007258455.2). NCBI lineage: Eukaryota > Viridiplantae > Streptophyta > Pinopsida > Cupressales > Cupressaceae > Sequoia > Sequoia sempervirens. Next base: position 10,747 of record VDFB02241834.1, read on the forward strand.
GGGGGGAATTTTCCTCATGAAGAACAAACTTTGATGATTGACGTTTTTATTCTCAGATTTGAAATATAATTGCCGAAAGTAGGAAGATTGTGCTATTCCGCCCTGAGAAGATGTCAATGACTCAAATCCACTTTACTTTATTTCTTATCACAGTATTATGATCGAAACCTGTCTTTTCCTCAACGGACTTTTATTCTTTCATGACTTGATTACTATCTTAAATTCTCATTTGCCTCTACATCAGTTACGTCTGGATTTTATTTTTTATAAACTATTAATAATGGGATTATGGTATTAATTTGATGGTTTTGGCTTTCGACGTATTGCGTAAAATGTCGCGCTTTTTTTGAGAATAGGGTGGGTAACAAACTTATTCTCACATCTTAATCTCCATTGTTGCCGGTGTTGAAGGGATAGCAGTTATAAAGCCCAAAAGTACCAAGAGATGGCATTTAAAGGGAATATTTAATTAATAGTGATGAGAGATCATGGGTCAACATGAACGTTTCCAAGCACTCAATGCTTAATGTGCATATCAAGGTGTTTAAAGGAATTGAAAATATATGCAAAAGATAACCCTAGTGCCGAGTTGGGGTTTGTCACTCATTGGACCCCTTTCTTCAAGCGAATGTATTTAGTGTAGGGCATCCCAAAAAGGAGGTAGAAAACTACTGCAAACTTATCTGATGGTGAAAAGGTAAATATGGAGCTTATTCAATAAGATTTGCATGATGATCCGAAAATATGGAACCATAATCAGAAAATAACATTGCCAGTATTCAAATTCAACAAGTAATTTTTAAATAGAAAAAAGGAAAGGTGAGTAGGAAAAACGGTATTTTTCTCAATCAGAAAAAAGCAAGGAAACTGAAATTTGTATGACATAAAAAAATGATAGTTCAATTTGATGAAATTTCTCTACAAATATTATCAGTTGGGATTGGCGAGATACTGTTGGTGTCGTGATCAACCATTGCAAGTGGATAAAAGATAACAATAGCCGGTTTCATTACACAAGCTGTTTACGGGTTGTTATATAGACGTCCAGAATGCTATCTACTTTGATTTCCCAACAACAAAAGAGAATCTTCCTGAAGAAAAAACTTTGATGATTGACATTTTATTCTCTGTTTGAAATATAATTGCCGAAAGTAAGAACCCTGTGCTATTGCACCCTGAGAAGATGTCAGTGATACTCAAATCCACTTTACATTCTTTCTTATCACAGCATTATGATAAAAAATTGTCTTTTGCATAACTGACTTTTACTCTTTCATAACTTGATTACAATCTATAAATCTTCTTTGCCTCTCCATACGTTACATCAGAATGTTTCTTCTATAGTCTACGTTCCACGTTCTTTATGGATCCTTTGTATCCGGATAGGAGATAATAATTGTTAAAATAGTGAGAAAGTTGCACAGATTATACCATTGTTGAACAGCAATAAAAATTGTACAAATTACATCATTGTTGAATAGGAGTAATAATAAATATTATATTTCTTCGGGACCTATTTGCATTACATTACATTGATTTATAAAGTCATTGATTTTCCCATACAAACTACCTAGGGAATAACTTCCAAAAATTAACTAGGTATTAGTTTATTTATTACTAATCTAATAACTAATTCCCCCCCAACCCCCTTTCTCTCCGCCCTTTAAAGTTTACATGATAGAAAAACATTAAAAAAAATTAAAAATGTAAACCTTAAATTCCTATATCCCCCCTTAAGGTTTGCATTACAAAAAGAAAACCAAAATTTTGAATCAGCATCAACCTAAACTTCTTGGTCTAGGAAAATGGTCTAATTAGCCAACCTTCCATAAACATCAATCAAAACTCATGTTTGGATAAATGTTTTGATTGTCCAACGTTTACTTGTGAATCGAGACACACTCCATTATTCACAAGAAAATCACTAACCAACTGTGAATCGAGACTCACTCCATTATCCATAGTAACACTCCTCCATTTGTGGATCAGACTTATTCAATTATCCACAAGTACACATCTGCAAAATTATGTATTGAGACAAACTCAATTATCCATAAATGGTTTGTGGATTCAATTATCCATAGACCGAAAAAACATTGCATGCCCCATCTTTCTCTTGAAAGGACTACAAATGAAACAAATGCTTTGCATGCAAGATATCATCCCTGAGCGAGAAGCTAACTCGAGATGATAGATATCCTCCTGCCTCCATTTCCTCTAGCCTCCAATATGATCTTGTTACACTCTATCTGCCAAATATAATATTAAGAACTTTGAAGGTCCTCTTTGATGTAACATAGATGGCAAGAATATAGACACTATATGCATACATGTTTGAAATAAAGAAATTGAGTGTCAGATTCAATCGATAATGCACTCTTTTTACAAAATTATCCAAATTATCTTTGTAACACTTTTTTTTAATAATATGACTACACCCTTATTTCTTAAAAACAATAAACCACATTTTCAAAAGGTAATTGCATATGCAAGCTTGTTGAATACCTTGTTTGAAAATATTAACAAATGCAATGTTCAAATTAGATTCTAAATCAAATTGCACCTTATGTCTTCCTTCCATATCAATGCACCTATTTTATGCATATTAAATACCATATAAACTCATTTTATTGGAATCCCCTTGCATAACATCTCTCACATACCATGATGAAAAACTTCCCACACACACTAGCACTTCAATTCTACATAAAAAAATACAGGCCCACTTCTCTCCTCCACGCACTTCAAAGAAAATTTCTTATGAATGAATGCAACCAATAATTATTTCAGATCAAGCAACAACAGACAGATGGTGAACAAAATTGTCATGATGAAAAACTAAACACTTCATAAATTTCATTCAAATTTCAATATCTTCAGACACACAATTAATTTCTAACACTAAAGCCACATATTTCAATACCATAACCAACAACTTACATTGCTCTCCCATTGGCATCTTTATTGCTCTGATACCATTGTTAAAATAGTGAGAAAGTTGCACAGACTATACTATTGCTGAACAACAATAACAAATTGCACAAATTACACCATTGTTGAACAACAGTAATAATAAATATTATATTTCTCCAAGACTTATTTGCATTACATTACATTGGTTTATAAAGTCATTGATTTTACTGTACAAACTATTTATTTATTACTAACCTAATAACTAATTTATTAATTTATTTATTACTAACCTAATGACTAATTTATTAAATGTAAACTTTAATTTTCTAACAAATAATGACATAGTAGGGCCATCTATCTTTGATAGATGTGCGAGGGACCACATATGAGTCTGTGGTTGGTGAAAAAGCGCTTGAGTGGTGCTTCTCCTCACTAGTTGGTGGCTAGGGTTTACGGATGTGTACACTAGTATCAGGGACAATTGGAGTTTTTGCACCAACGAGTAGGGACATTCAAAATGTATGCATCGATGCGGGGACATCAGGACCAGTTTGTATAACTATTGCCAGATGAAGCTCAAAGGAGCTATGCACATATCATGTACTCATTTGTGTAGAAGGATGTAATCATGAATGTTATACTTGAGTTCATTCAAATGTGATATATATGTATTTGGAAGATTTGTGAAGTTACAATGAATTGCAATGAAAGTTTGGAAATAGTGTTGTTTCAATTATTCATGTAATTTACTTTATGGGAAGAATTTTTTTTATTGCTATGTTGTGACGTCATGGAATATTCACTTAGCGTGAAATGTTGGAAATTTTACTGAGTAGAACATCGGGGTTGTTACAACCACTATCAACCATTTAGGAAAAAAAAAGGAATTTTTACAACTTAACCCCCCTCAACCAACTCAACATGTTGACACTCAAGTGGTTGCTATAGAGATGACAAATCCATACACATTTGGAGATAGAAATAGACAATTTACACCTCTACCTAATACCCTTCATAACACCATGTTGTATCTCTTTAACAAGAACTTAATTTTCTAACCTCTTGTTAGAGCTCCTGATCTTACTAGACCTTTACCTCCAAACTATAGACAAAATGCTCACTGTCATTTTCACCAACAAAATGGACATGATATGGAAATTTCAAGTGTCTTAAACATATTGTACAATACCTATAGATCTGATAATTTCAAGTATTGAAATATAATAATTTCTTTGAAATTTGCTACAATGTAAGAAAAATTCCACCTTTCTTTCACATGCAATAACATCTTTTTAGAATTCCAAATTAGAAACCAATAAGCAAACATAGACGGAGAACACAAAGACATAGATCTTAGAAATTTTTTGTTTAGTAGGCAAAAACTGAAAGTTTGAATGTTTATTAGACTGCTTAGGGGTACTGTATATGTGTGCAAACATGCCCAAAATTGAGTATTTTTCCAATTTTTTTCTCAAATTAATACAATGTAACTCAAATGCAAATGTGTAACAATGCTTAACAACACATGACAATTACAAATGCAATTTTGAATGTAGATATCATCTAAATGATTGAAATTAACCCTATTGTAACCTATGATGAAATATTATATACAATTTTTTTTGAATTTTTTATGACTTTTATGATGTAAAAATGAAACCCTAAACAAACAATGCAAAACAATGCAATGCTAAACATAGTTATGGGGTTGAATTACTTCAGATTTTAGAATGTTTATGATGTCAAAATTTCAAGTTCACCAAAATGTAACAAAGAAAAAGGGAACCCTAAGTTTAATGTATAATACCTAGGATTAATTTCCTCCTTTTTCAAGGGTACTTTAGGATGCAAATCAACAAGGTGTTCAGGTTGAATTTGAACTGGATGAAGGTGAGTCAACCAGACCTAGATCTACATATTTTTTATCCTTGGAAATGGATTGGGATTGATTTTCCTTGTTTAACCTAGTTAGACTGTGCATCTTAATACAAAAAATGTAAGATATTGATAATTGATAGACTATAACAGAGATTTGCAAGCAAATTTGGGAAGGGTAGAGTGCTATTTACCCATCCTAAAAGTTTGGTGTCGGTCCGAATATGAGGAAAAATGTGCTAGAAGGCATCTATGTCCTTGTAGGAGTACTTCTGTTATATTTTTGTAGTCCTCTGATGTCAAATATGAGACTCCCATTTTTGCTTTCAAACTTGTCAGATCACTGTCGGATAATTCTATAGAGTGGATGACCTGATGGATGACCTGATGGACTGTTTGAGTGGAGCTCAGTACTTCACAAAGATTGATCTAAAGAGTGGATATCACTAGATCCGGATTCAAGAGGGAGATGAATGGAAGACTACCTTCAAGACCAAAGAGGGCCTGTATGAGTGGTTAGTCATGACTTTTGGTCTAACCAATGCACCGAGCACATTCATGCGGCTCATGAACGAGGTACTGAAAGAGTTTCTAGGGAATTTTGTCATTGT
>VDFB02241837.1:0-14150 GCA_007258455.2 Sequoia sempervirens
GTAGCTGTGATGATAAATTTATGACCATTTGACGATGAAGGATGTATTTTACCAACAAGATCTAATCCCCATTAAGAAAAAGGCCATGTCAAGATGAAAGGTTGTAGTTCTTGTGCAGGTGCATGAATAAGATTCCCGTGAATCTGACATTTAGAACACTTCTTGACAAAAGTAAAAGAATCTTTTTCCATGGTAGGCCAATAGTATCCCATTCTAACAAGTTTCTTGGCTAAGGTCAAACCACTCGAATGAGTTCCACAAATACCACCGTGAACTTCTTGTAAGGATTTTTCAGATTCGTCACGTTCAAGACATTTAAGGAGTGTACCATCAAGACCACGTCGATAAAGGATATTGACAATTAAAGTATAACAGGATGATTGGCGAATGAAATTCCATTTTTGGTTGCGGGATAAATCTGAAGGCAAGATGTTATCTTTCAAATAGGTATAAGTCTTGCCATATAAAGGTGAATCTGAACTGGTCAAATGACATATAACTTGGGTTTCAAGATTATCATAGGCGGGAGAAAACAATTGTTCCACCAAGAATTCATACTTGGTTTGATCTTTAGATATTTGTAATAAAGAAGCAATGGTAGCCATTGCATCTGCAGCTTTATTATCAATCCTTGATATTTGTAAAAACTTGATTGACACAAAATATTTCTTATAATCATCCACCATGTTCTTGTATGGTAGCAACTTATCATCTTTAGTTTGATAATCATCATTAATTTGATTAATGAAAAGTTGTGAATCACTGTAAACTTCCAGCTCTGAAATCTGCCATTCCAAAGCTATCTTCAATCCTATAAGTAATGCCTCATATTCAGCTATGTTATTTGTGCAAGGAAACATCAACCAATATGATCATGAAATGGTATGTCCTTCGGGTGTAACAAAAAGAATCCCTGCCCCCGAGCCATATTGTGTATAAGATCCATCAAAGTATAATGCCCACGGTCTTTGAATTGTTGTTGCAAAGACATCTGCATCAGGAAACTCAATGTGCATTGGATTTTCTTCTTGTAAAGGAGCTTCAGCCAACTGATCTGCAATGACCTGTCCTTCAGATCATTACCCATTTTGCAAGTCTTCCTGTTAAAGTAGCTCTGCTTTATAGGTATTTCAATGGATCAATCTTTGTTATCAGCTTAACTGTATGAGCCAACATATAATGTCGCCACTTTTGAGAAGCAAACACTACTGCAAGACAAGCTTTTTCAATGAAACTATAGTTTAACTCATGTCTTGTTAAGGTTCTGCTGATATAATATATGGCCCTTTCTTTACCTGTAGAATCTTCTTGTGCTAGCAATGCTCCCAAGGATACTTCTGTTGCTGAAATATAGAGTATGAGTGGCTCTCCTGGAATAGGTGGAATTAAAACTGGTGGATGCGTAAGATATTGCTTGATCTGATTGAATGCTGCTTCACATTTGTCATCCCATTTGAATGGGACATTTTTATGCAATAAATGTGTAAATGGAAAACTTTTATCTGCCAGTTGAGCTATAAACCTTCTAATGGACTGTAATCTTTCTTGCAATGATCTTAATTGACTGATATTTCATGGTGGAGGCATGTCCATTATAGCTTGTACCTTTTCTGGATCAACTTCTATACCCTTTTCTGAAACAATGTATCCTAGGAGTTTTCCAGATGTAACACCGAAGACACATTTCTTTGGATTTAGTCGAACATTGAACTTTTCCATTCTGAAAAAGATTTTTGATAAGATTTCCAGGTGTTCATCTCGTGTATGAGATTTGGCAAGTAAATCATCAACATAATATTCCATGAATGTATGCATCATATCATGAAAAATAGTTGTCATTGCTCTTTGATAAGTAGCTCCAGCATTCTTTAACCCGAATGGCTTTACATTTCAGCAATAGGTACCCCAAGGGAATGTGAATGTTGTTTTATCTTGATCTTCTAGTGCAATTTTTATCTGGTTGTATCCTGAAAATCCATCCATTAATGAATACATTGCATGGCCAACAGTTAAGTCAACAATCATGTCTATGTTGGGCAAAGGAAAATCATCTTTTGGGCAAGCTTTATTTAAATCCCTAAAATCTGTACAAACTCTGATCCTTCCATCTGACTTTGAAATAGGTACAATATTTGAAATTCATTTGGCATAATCAATAGTTCGAATGAATCCAACATCCAAAAGCTTCTTTAATTCTTCTTTGACCAATAATGCAACATGTGGATGCATTTTTTTGAGCTTTTGATTTACAAGTTTTACTCCTGGTTTAATAGATAAATGATGCATTATCAAATTAGGATCTAACCCTGGCATATCAGCATATGACCAAAGCAAAAGTTAATTTGATTATCCTTCAAAGTTTGTGATTTTGAAAAATTTCATTGTTGTGATCTTGGTTACCGAAACTTTTTGGAATTTAACTTATATTTAGTTGATTCCTGTTGGTTCAGATCCAGGCCGAGATCTTTCCATAGTGATATTTTGGGAAGGTGTCGTTTCTCATCCTTGGGTGCCTCAAAAAGGGTTTCCTTTAAAGTTCATCTTTATTTTCTCATTTTAGTCTATTCTTTGCCATTTTGGTTTTCGGCTTGTCGTCCATCCTTTTAATTTTAATTTTAGTCAGAACATGCCTTCATCCTCCGAAATAGTGGTATAAAGTTCTTGAATAGAAGCAAATTTGTTTCCTCCGTTTGAGTAGCAGAAAGGAAATTTATAATGTCCTCGTCATTATTGAATGTAGGAATGTGGATAGGTGCATTAATGTCCCAATCAATAAGTTCTGGATAAACTAGAGGCATAGGATCATTAGGTTGGGTAAGGTCTTGAATTGTCAAAGTCATGATATGGTTATCATCCTCATGATAGACAAGGTCTATGATGGTATTCTCCTGTTGATTGTCAATCTCATTAGAATCTAATTCTTCCTCACTTGAGTCATGATCGCTTTGTAAAACATAATCAAGTGGAGACCTTGAGCCTTCTCCTTTTATAAGAACAGGTGCATATTTGTGTATGGTATCAACTTGTTTATCCCTCCAAAATTCATCATTATAAAGGGTGTCCCATTCATATTCAATAGAATCAGTATCTAAACTATTTTGCAATTGAAAAACTGATTCATGAGGTTTATCTGACACTAATCCTCCTTCATGAATTAATTGTGTTTGCTGTGAAGTAGATTCTTCTTTATCTTGACCATATCCAAGTCCTGTTTTATCACTTGAATGTTTTGAAATAGGTTGAATTGGTTCCACAATTCCTTCTCTTCGTTTCCCTATAGGACCATTCCCTTCATAGCCCATCTTTTGCATGATAGCGTACCCCTTACCATATTGTTCTTTAGGCAACTTAATGTGCAAGAGAGATTCATCTTCATCTTTGTATAGCCAATTTAGAATGTCCCTATCTTCAGCTTCTTCTTCAGTGGTATTAGCTCTAATGAATTTTCCATCAAACTTTGTGATTGGCATGGAAGCTTGAGAAGTAGAAGCAGTTGCAATCTTTTGATTTCATAAAGTTGGCAAACCACGTGATCTTGGAGGAGGTAAAGTAGAGAGAGATAGTGGATATTCACCCACCCCTTTGTCTTTAAACTTCAGCTTAGTATCAAGATTCTTTGTCAATTCTTGCAATTGGACTTGTAGATTGGAAGAAGAAACAGCAAGAGCTTCCCTATTGTGTGGCACAAAAACATCTTGAGTTACTCTAAGATTTGAACAAGTTTGGGTACTATTGTAATTAGCTGGTATAGTTATTTCTTGTCCATCATAAGGAAACTTGATACATTGATGATATGTTGATGGAACCGCTTGCATATCATGAATCCACAGACGACCCAAAAGTATGTTGTAAGAAAGGTCTCGATCTAGAACCTGACAAAATGTATTTTTCACAACACATCCCACTCTGATAGGTAGCAATATTAATCCTTTAGAAGCTCTTTCTTCATCATCATATGCTTTGATGGTTATCTTCCTTCGTGGGTCAATTTCATTTTCTGATATTCCTAAGGTATTTATTAATTTTAAAGTACAAATGTTCAAACTGGCTCCTCCATCTATTAAGACACGTCTAATTTGATGTTTATGGATCATGACTTCAAGATAGAGCGAGGAATTATGTGGATGTGTCATGGAAGTATCATCCTTATCGGAAAATGAAAGACAAGTGGGGGAAGACAAATGTCCCACCATGGCTTGAAATCTGTTTACATCTAAATCAGTATCAATAGTTGTATTTACAAGAGCTTCTTCTAAAATATTCTTGTGTATGGGGGATATTTTGAGAAGTTCAAGGATGGATATCTGAGCTGATGTTTTTCTCAATTGATCAACCAGGTTATACTGACTTGGAGGAGAAATAGTTGTTTTAGATGAACTTCCTTTTAGAACAACCTTTGCTTCACCTCTTGTTGTCACATTAACCTGTTGATATTCTTGTTTTCCTTTGATTTTGATAACATTAACTCGTTAATCATCTGCGTGGATGTGACGGATTATATTGTCTTCAACATTATGTATACTTTTGGCTTTGGTATCCGATGTTTCCCCCTTTTGATAGTTTGGCAAAGGATCTTTGAATGCTTAATGATCATCATTGGTATGATGTCCCTCAATTGTAATGGTACCATTGTCAATTAAATCTTGTATTAGATTTTTCAAAGCTTGACAATTGTTTGTTCTATGACCCTTACATCGATGATAATTGCAATAATACGAGTCATTCCATGATGGTGGTTTGACTCGTGGCTCATAATCTCTTTGTGGTGGTAAGGTGATAACCTTATTATCAAGAAGCTCCTTGAGAGCAGACTCAAGAGATTGACCCAAAGCGGTAAAATTCCATCGATTTGAAAAGAATGAAGGTCTAGATGGATTTGATGTTTGGGTATTGCCAAGATTATTATTGAAATTACCACGATTTTGATTGGTATTTTGATTAGTCATGTTTTCTTGCTTGGAAATTTTTCCTTGTTGATTATTGTTTCCTTATTGAATTGTATTTCCTTGTGGATTGTTTTGTGGAGCACTTGACAGATTGAAAACAGATGATCTTGTTCGTAAATTATTTGCATCCACTATACCATTATTGACAACATTTTTTTTTCTGTTCCAAAACCTTGTTTTATTGTTCTTGTTTTGATTTGATGTACTTGGATTATCAAGTTTTATCACTCCCCTTTTAACCAAGGCTCCTTCAATGGTGATTGCGTTTTCAATCAATTTTTCAAAGTTATGAGGACAATGAAGGTTAAGCCTATAGCTTAATTCTGGATCAAGGCCATTGATAAAGATATCCATCTTTTCCTTTTCAGGAATAGGACGAGAATATTGTGCAAATAACCTTCTCCAACTTTGTAAAAATGTAGTAAAAGGTTCTCCTACTTTTTGTTTCACTTTACAAAGATCAAGCATTGTTATCTGGTGTTGGATGTTGTAGGAGTATTGTGATATAAACTGATTTATCAACTCCTCAAAAGTTTTGATAGGTGGAGTGATTTTTGAAAGCCACTCCATGGATTGTACACCTAGACTTCATGGAAATAATCACATCAAGTAAGTATCGTCATAGACGAATTCAAGACTCATGTTTCGAAAATCCCTAACATGGTCAATGGGATCAGTTTTTCCATTATACCTATCATACTTAGGAATTTCGCAATGTTTTGGAAATGGGATCATTTGAAGACTCCTATCAAATGGATAAGCAGATATGTCTTCCAAAACATATTTCTTTGTTGTACCTCCTTGCATTTCCTTTATTTGCCCTTGTAATTCTCTTATCTGTTGGTTAAGAGCACTAAAGTCATTAAGAGGAGTTTTAGGATTTTGTTTAATCCCTTCTATGTCAAAAGTGTGAGGCAACTTAGCTCCTTGATTAGCTAATGAAAGAAAATATTTTTCTTTGTTACATTCTAGAATTCTTTCCATAAGAGTATGGAATTGGGGATCCTGTTCTGCTTCTTGAAGCTTTTCTTCTGTTAACTCATCAAGATTAAACGTTTCCTCTTCTTTTTCATTACGGTCACCCATTTTACTAGTAGTGGTTTCTCCCTCATCTTTTTCCATTTGTTTTTGAGATCTCGTGAAGACAGGCATAGATTTTGCTCCAAATCCTACTTACTTTTGATCAAAAGAGTGAAATAGTGCGATTTATGTGATATATATGAAAGTCAGGATAGAATGAAGATTCTATGACTTACACAAAATTTCTAATCTTGTAGCTTGTGTTGTTCCCTAAGTGAAAGGATGAAAATCCTATTTAGCGGGAATGTAAGCAAAAGATCAAGAAAAGGATGATTTTGCACTTTATGAAGTTTTGATCATGGCTTTGTAAAAGGATGGATTTTATGATAGATGCCTAATGTATTCTAAGTTCTCTATTGTAAAATTTGATTTGGACGAGTAGAATATTCGATTGCGGGTTGAGGAATATAACTGAAACGAATGCGTTGACTATGGTTATGCCTTTGAGAAAGGGCTCTTCTTTGAAAGTAAGCTTGTGAATATAAGGGCTCTATAGCATAATCATCTGAAAGACCTCTAACACAATCATGATACCTATGAAGAAAGGTTCTATATTTGAGTAAAACTTTTCGACTTTGATACAAGAATCGTTGCTTCTTCAATAATTTCTTATGATTGAGGGGTTTCTTTGGCTTCTTAATCCTTTTGGAAATGGATTTCTTTACAAACTTTGTGGATTTCCAATCTCGTAACATGAGATTGATCAATGTGATAATGAGTGTTTTGGATGATCTTATCTGAATTAATGTATTGAAAACACATCAAACAAAGTTGTAAAATGGTTGTCTTAAGTCCTATGCTAAACATCAAGTGTATAATCAAAATGTTGTTCAAAAAGTGTTTTAACGGGTTTTACACATGATAAGCACTTCAAAAAGACTCACTCTTAGTTCTCAAGTAGGTCATCATAGCAATCAACAGTCCACATCTTAGAACTGCGTCGACTCACACAGCCATGTCACCCCCGAAAGGGCGCCCGTGTTTTTGTCTTTTCCAGGTGCGTACTCAGAGTGACGGAAGTGGATACCAGATCCCCTGAGCAAACAATCCTTGGCAGTTATATGGTGAGTATCTTGGGGGTAGATTCTTCCCTCCCCTGCACTGTGATTAAAATGATGTTCGGAAACTGACTCAGTAAGATACTACACTAGGTTCTTAATAAGGGTTTCCATTTGGTGCGGAAAATGATAGACTCCCTCGAGAGACCTCCCTACCTTTAAAACAAAGGCTTTGGGGATGGTTATCAATGCACACTACCGTCGAATGGGATTTTCATCAACCATCCGCATTTGATTAAAGTGGGTTGGAAAACTTGGCTTTAGTTGTTCCCACTTAGGTCGTTCCCGTAGGGTGAGTACTTTTTCCCACTACGGCAGGCCTTCTAAGAGGTATTAATAAAACTATAAATTGCATAAAGGGAAATTGATGAGTTTGGCATTTTGATCACCCAGTTAAGGGGAGAGCATAGGCCTATCACTGTTGAAGCAAAGCAAACAAAGATTCAGTTTTTAAGCACCAAATGAAAATTTTCTAAACTAAGTGAAGATGTTGCTTCACATAAAAAGAAAATTATTTTTTAAGCCCAAAACGAAACATGAAGTGTCTACCCTAGGATTGATTCATTTTACTTTAGATGACTACCCTAGGATTGGTTCGTTTTACTTTAGATGACTACCCTAGGATTGGTTCTTTTTACTTTAGATGACTACCCTAGGATTGGTTCGTTTTATCCTTAAAAATTTCTAACTGTCTGCGGCTGCGTCGGAATCAGTTAGACTGTTTTACAATTACAGATTACAAAATACTGCCTTTTAAAAGTTGTGTTGCAACAGACATTATAGGCGCTGCAATACTAATTACAAGCACTGCAATATCTCTTATGGGCACTACAAAATTGATTAAGAGCGCTGCAGTACTGATTATGGGCGCTACAAAAGTGATTATAGGCACTGCAAAAGTTATTAAAGGCGCTGCAATAGTTGTTAAGGGCGCTGCAATAGTTATTAAGAGCGCTGCAATAGTTGTTAAGGGCGCTGCAATAGTCTTCAAATGCACTAAACTGGAGATGAAATTCCCGAAACATGTCTGCGCTATTCTGCTGTTTTTGTCTGTAACCTGTCAAAAGAAACTACAAATAGATATTAAAAAAAGGGGGCAAGAGCCCCACGGTGGGCGCCAAAAATGTGTTGTTGTTTATTTATTAATCTAATTGAAAACACAAACACAAATGAAACATTATACTAAAGAAAACTAAATGAAATCAAATAAAACAAAGTTTCTTCAGAGCCGTTTCATCTTCCTCTATCTCCAGGAATTTGAAGTTGCTGCTCTCAAATTTGATGTAAGCTTCTCCAAATGGTTGTTGTAGAATGAGTATGCAAATGAAAAACCTCTATTCTATATGTTGTAGATTATGCACAGGGGCTGTGAATGAAAAATATCATGATTCTATACTGCTATTGCTATGATTCTATGCTATATTATGCTATGATTCTATGCTATGAAAGTATGAATGCTATGAAATTTGCCTATAATTTACTTGCTTAAAACTTCTATATCATTTGGAGCTCCTGGCAGTAGTATTTATAGATTTTTGCAGGCACAATCCCGGCTGGCAAGAATCTATGGCTATGAGATTGTCTGGTAGGTTTGAATGGTGAAAGATGAAGAAGTTGAGAAGAAAATGGGAGAGGTTGAGAGGTTGGAGAGAAGGATGGATTCCTGTCTTCAACCCACGGGAACAAGCCTGCACAGAAACAGAGAAAATTAATTTTTCTGTTTGGGCAGTTTGTTTCACGGGTGTTGAAGATAAATCCCAAAATTAATTAAATAAATAAATTTATTTAATTTCATTTATTGCATTTTGATTTTTTATTTTATACTATGGAAGATTTAATTAAATATTTTGTAATATTTAATTGTAATGTGACTTTAGAAGAATATGAAATATTTAGAAGAATTAATTAAATATTTGAAATATTTAATTATAAATAGATATATGAATCGAATTAGAGGAATTAATTAAATATTTGAAATATTTAATTATAAATAGATATTTAGAAGAAGAAGAATATTTTAATCTTTATTTGAATAAGATATTCAAACTACGATTATATGATAATTAATATAAATAAATCGTAATATTTATTTAATTAATTAAGAAATGAATATGAAAAAGATGATTAAATAAACTTATCTATTTAATCAAAATGAAATATGGAAGAAATATAAATAAATTATTTAAATTTATTTATACGCAGATAGAATTCGAAGATTTTAATTAAATATTAAAAATATTTAATTAATTACCAGACAATGTGATGTAACCATTTTTAAGTGTATACAGGAAGTAACAAGGCAACTTAGTGCTTTCAACAAAAGTTTGAAAAGCAAGCACAAAATAGGTGTGGGCCAAGAATTTCTAGTTATTCTTGGTGGTACAAAGGCTTGTCCAACAACACTAGGAGCTGAAAATTTAGAAATTGAGCTATAATTTTGTATTTGAAACCTCACACAGTTAGGAGAAATCTTCATCCATATGATGTTGCCAAGCATTTAGTAGGAAGATGGTATAGGCACAAGCCTCACATTGAGGACTACTAGGCTAATTTCCAAGATGAGTTGGAGGTCAAAAAGAAAAGGTACTCAAGGATGATAGTTGATATGGTCAGGCTTTATAGACCATTTCCCATACCTGATCAGGTAATAGATTATGGTTATTGCATACAATACCATGTTTACGATTTGGTGAAAGATAGACCCATTCCACCTCTTGGCTAGGCAGAAGAAGAGATTACAAAATTAGATGAATTGATGGAGCCAATCCTAAAATACACAAGGAAGTGGATGGATTATATGACCTCCAATTTGACCAGAGAAGGTGTGGAACTAACGTATGATTTAATGGGTGACCTAGAATCACATTCTTCAGAGGATGAGGAGAAAGAAACTGAAGAATAACGTAAAATTCATGACATTGATGAAGAAGAAACTAAGGAAGAATTGAAACATTGCTTCATGTATGGGCTCCATATATTGGTGATGGTTGCAATAATACCTTGCATTTAAAACTTACCAAAGTAATTGAGTAGTTTATGTTATTTGGAATAAGACATTGTTCAATGTTGGGTTGTAGATTGGGCTGCACAACATACGCAACAAACATTGTAGCCATAGGTTGTATAGTAAGTCTAATAAGGCACATTGATTTCACCTTTGATCAGACTGGTGGACAATGTATGTTCTTGCTCAAGGGTTTGGTGAGAGCTGATGGGGCTCCATGACCCAATATGGTAGGGTGGGCAGCAAGCCTCATTTTGTTGTGTTTCATTTCATATTTCGTATGTGTAGATTTGTGTGTTTTGACATTTGATGCAAACAATATTCATATGTTTGAGGTCCACCTGAGGATATATATGTGTGTTGTCTACATATAGCTTTGGATACATATATATCTGCATATATTTTCCTTTCTAAGCATATATGTAGACTGTTTTATTGCTTTCCACCCATTCCCACTACATTCAAATCATAAATGAAATAATATTTTTACAGCTATTCGACAACAATCAACAATGTGTATATATGTGCAGTTAAATTTTGAGACATATATATTGATGAGGATTTTGTTTTGCAACTCCAAATATATGTATTGCATGTGTTGGATGTATATGTATGAATCTGTTGCTTAGAAATATATGCATGAAAAAAAGTATGTGTCTTTTTTGTAGTGTTTTATTCCTCTTTTCTCTGCTATAGATATGTGTGTATGTGAAATTAGATGTAGACAAAATTTGTATATATTTACATTGCTCTGCTTATTATTTTCATAAGACAAGGTGGACAACATGGCTTCTTTTGTTTTTGCTCATTTTAGTTAGCCTATGTATAGATATGTATGTTTGTGAAATTAGAGACACACAACATTCATCCCTATGTGCAAACATGTATCTATGTGAAATTAGATGCAGACAACATTCATATATACTGCTTGATATGCTTATTATTTTCATAGGTTAATTACGATTTCTATTTGATCTATGGTTTCTATCCACTGGGAATGGTTGGAGAGTGATAAAATAGTCCATGTTCTTCACAATGGGTTGTTGCTGGCTATTTTTGTATCATTTCAAGGGTAGGTTTTATTTGTCTAGGTCTCAATAGCAGTTTGATCAATGTTTGATCTCACACTTGATATACAACCTTCCATTGTAACAAACCCTTATTGAGGTCTAGATAGGTAACACCTATGCTTCAATAAGAACATTGAGTATTTAATTAATTTTCAAACATTGCGACTGCACAAGAACCATACACCAATTAGTGTTGATGCAAACCAGTGTTTAATTTTGTTGTCCTTCTCTATCGACACACCAAATGCTTTTAACATAAAAAATCAAGAAATATCCACCACCTTTATCCCAACTGGACCACCGCACCGGCATCGGAAGGCTAATGAAAATTTTGACCAAAGTTCATACAAATAAGGGGTAACCACACATCCTACATGTGAGTTGTTACAGTTACATGAATGGTGGCATAAATCTTACATCTGGCACTTGCAATACAACTTGCCATTCAAAAAATATAGTAATAGAATAAACATAGGGATCAGTGTGTATGAATATTGTCTGCACCCACTATGACATATATATGTATCTACACGTAGGGAATATATATTGTCCACCATAGTAATTAATGGTGGCATCAAACACAATATCACAATAAGAAACCTATGCCTAGTTCTAATTGAATCAAACATAAACTATATAACATAAACTATTTCACTCTGTTGCAACCATAACTGCACAACAAAAGCCATAAATCAGACAACCTTGGTTTGAACATTGACAAAAAAGGGGAAACCTACAAAACACAAAAATTGATAGTTACAAACTAATGCAAAACCATAGCCACCAAATGCAAACCTTACACCAAAAAATATTTGATTCCACAAACAATATAGTCTTCCCTCAACAACACCTTATCAAATTTTCAAACACCCAACAATTCCTTATCGCAAATCAAACAAAATACCCTGCCACAGACCACATACCACAAATGAAACAATGTCACAAAGGTTTTTCATGATATGCAGCTCTTCGTGCTTGCTTCAAGCAAACTTCTTCCTGCTAGCTTCCTCTAAGTTGGATTGTATCTCAAATTCTGCAAGAAATTGCATAGCCTAATCAGTTTTAATATATTGCAAACATAGCCAGTAAACATAAGCCATAAAGAGAAACCCAAAAAAATTCACAATAACAAACCCATGCAAAACCATAGCCACACAATGTGAGCCTTGAACGAAAAAATATTTGTTTCCACAAACAATATACTTTTTCCTCAACAACACCTCATCAAATTTTGAAATAATCAACAATACCTTATCACAAATTGAACAATATAGGCTGCCACAAACTGCGAACCACAAATGGAACAATATTGCAAAGTTTTTTTTGATATGCACTTCTTCCTGCTTGCTTGAAACACACCTCTTCTTGCTAGCTTTCCTGCACAAAATGGCCAAAAAATTATTGCAGAAGACACTTTTATTTTGCTTTTGCAACCATTCCCCCATGGAAAAAACACAAAATAGCTTGCTACCACCTTTACAAAAGTTGCATAAGGCTTGATCAAACTTGCACTCTCACAGAAGCTTTCACTCCTTGCTCACCACTCTGATAGTAGGTATAGCAACAAAATGACACCCAACTATACCTTATTCAAATATAGCCTTTTGGACAACCCTTTTGTGAAAATGAAACAATGTAGCATAAGCCAAAGAACAATAATTAACAATGCTTGATGGAGTCAAACATAAAACCTATGCAAAACAATAGGCACAAAAGGCCAACCATAAATGAAACAATATTGCTTTTAACAAACAATATAGGCTTTTCAAAACAATACCTTGAGGAAAATTAAATTCAAATGATACAACCTTTTCAACAACACTTTATTGAAAATGAGACAATATATCCCAAGCTAGACAACAACAATCAACAAAGCCTAAATAGTGTTAACAATCTAATTCCTTTGTAGACATAGCTACAAAGTGAAAGTAATTAATAAAATCCCACACAAAAAAAATGCAATGGCAAAGCCATGTGGAAATATACTATTTTTCTCAACAGAACCTTATCAAAAATTCAAACAATATCGCCTTCTCAACAACATCTTTTTGAAAATGAGACAACATAGCCTAAGGTAGAGAATAGTAATCAACAATACCTAATACAATCAAACATAAACTGTATAACATTAACTATTTTACTCCATTGCAATGATAGCCACAAAACGAAAGCCATAAATCAAACAATATTCATTTCAATAGTGAGCCAGATGGACAAAGCCATGAAACAAAAAGATTCATAGTAATATACCCTTGCAAAAGCATAGCCATAAAACGTGAACCATAGATGAAACAATATATTTTTTTACAAACAATATAGTCTTTTCTCAACAACACCTTATCAAAATTTGAAACAATGAACAGTGCATTATCAAAGATCAAGCAATATACCCTACAACAACCCACAAACCACAAATGAAACAATATCACAAATGGTTCTCCCAATATGCACGTCTTTATGGTTCCTTCACATACATAGATATCTATACATATGGAACATAAATTGTGCATCACTTTGATTAATAGTGCCATTGCCAACACTTTTGTTTTTCTTTTGGAGTCATTGGACCATGCAAAAAATAGAAAATATGCTCTAGCCACCTTCACAGAAACTTCACAACCGGCAATTGGACTTGCACCTTCACAAAAGCTCGTCATCATTACCTTCCATTCATGACACTCTCCATTAAAAACACATTGCATATGCATAGAAACATTTGCAAATACATTTCCATATATGTTTGCTTTGGTTATTGTCAATAAGTCACTATAGGAAAAAGTATTTGTCTACATGCAGGTTTTTTATTTTCTAAATTTTTTTCTCCCCTACGCCATGGTTTTATATTTCCAAGTAGAAAATCCCTGTATATGCATGAAATACATGATTTTTATTGTGATTCCTTGGCTATTATTCCTTCTAGGCTCAAAAAATAACTATTAGAATGAAAGGTTCTATATTGGGCGTAAGAAGCAACATTGGTTTCACCATTGAT
>VDFB02241838.1:0-15163 GCA_007258455.2 Sequoia sempervirens
ATAGCGAATTAGGTAAATCTTACAGCAAGAATTTTAAAAATTCATTCTAACGCCAACAAAAATATTAGTATTATGCTTTTTATTTACCAGAGCATTGAATGCCAATACAATTTAGGTCACAACTCAAGAACACAGCTTTGTTCACTGTTCCTATCAAACGTTGGCTTGCTGCTGAGGCATGACAATGTTGAAGACATAACCTGACACACTACAGGTTGAGTTTGTGGTGTCGATACAAGGATGGCGGCCAGAGGAGGTTGCAAGAATCAACCAGCATTACGAGGATTATGGTGACATATCAGATTCCTTTCTTAAACTGTGGCTCGTAGGTTTATATTCTTAACTGGGTAGGTTATGCAGTTTACCTATTGGTGTAATCCTAATTTAATTGTTTAATATCATTGCAGGCTTCAATGGATTTCTATTGGCACAGCGAAAGCAACCGATTTCATTTGATTTACCTCCTCATAGAGGCATTGGCAGGAAAGAGAGAGAGTGATGGTTTCCCTCACCCCAAGAGGGTGTCACGGTCTCTCAGGAGGGGCGGTGCCCCTAACTATCCTTTATTTATTTGTTTATTTATTTATTTTATTTTTTTCCAGTATAAAACATTTGTGCACCTAAAAAAATGAGGAAAGAGGGAAAAAAGAGTGGACAATAATCCTGCTTAGATCTACATGTTTGTGAACCGAGTAGCATCAAACATCTTGTTTGTTTTCAACTATTCTATTTGATTGGCTGCTTAAGCCTCTAAGACTATTTGCATCCAATCTTCGCATGGTGAGGTGCACGAATTCGAACACCCTGTGATATACTTGGTTATTAACCAGAATATTTCACCATCGCTCACAAGCACCACTGCTTATACTCCTCTTTAAAACTTGCTAAACAAAGGTATGCGATAAAATAAAGTAAAATTAAATATCTGAAATATATTTTACTCTCTATTTATTTTACTTTAGTAATGCTTGATACGAGTCAATAAGATAACAACAATTATTGTGTATTACAATGGTGTGTCTGCTGTTCCTTAGATAAGCTATTATTCATATGACCAAGAAACAAAAAGCAATGATCTCTTTTCTACCCAGTTACTACACATTTATCTCTAAACTCTAGCTGAAACATATACAATGATGGAAGCCCAACCAGAACACATAAACTCTTTCGATTATTTCCCCTATTTTTTTATAACACTAACATGATAGATATTCTGAAACTTGAAATAAAGCAACTGTGTTTATATCTTTACATATCTTGAAACAAGTATACTCCTCCTCTTTTCTCTTTCAACAGTAAGTAATATTACAGCATTATGCCACGAAGCTACAAAGATTCACTAACACATGGTATGCATATTTTAACCACCTTAACAATCCCTTTTTTTTTTTGAATCAACACAATAGGGAGAATAGAGCTATCACATTTTATCTTCATCTAAACAGTTCATACAAGAAACAGTTTTCTTTCAAATTTTCTTTCTATATTCCTTTACATGCCTTCAAATGCCTATCCACAAAACACAATATAACTGAACATTTGAGACTACATTTTTTTTTTGAAAACTCCTCTACCCAGGCTATAGAAATGATCTTTAAATCTGCAGGAAAACACATAAGATAATCATCTTTCCATGGCCAATAGGGAGTGCTCATGTAGTGCCCACCCCATTTCGGTCATCGTTGATGTCATGTAAGTTGTTGGTAATGTCATGTCGTTGTGGTGATTTTATGATTTAATTTAATTTTAAAGTTATGAAATAACATTAATATTATGCTGGGATTTAATTAATAAAGTTAATTTAATTATAGGGTTACTTGCCTTATCTGGAATTAAATAAAGAATTTAGTTATCTTTGGGAGTTGTTATTTAAAGTAATTAATAAATCTAAAAGAAAATATTAGAGTGGAATAAATATTAAAATTGTATTTAAGTTTAAATAATTAAGGTGGAAGTATTTATCAAAATTTTATTGTAACTAAATGAAGGATTAAATTATTAAATATTTATCTAATTGGTTCATCTATTAAAGAATCAATTATAAAATAATAGCTAAAAGAAGTATAAGTAATTAAGCAATGTGATTAAATAAGATTTTATTACTTATGTGTGAAATAAATAATAAACACGCAAAGAAATATTAATTCCAATTTGAAGATTCGGTTATGAGAATGCGAAAAGTCATTCAGTTAGGATTTGAAGGGGCACCTTCGGTAGTATATTTAGATCTTGGCGAAGACGGTGAAAAGGGGGATGGACATTAGGATATCTCTGGAAAGTTTGATTATCGTTTGATAAGGCGGTTATCTGCGATTCCTTCTTGCACAGTGAGGGGTCGGGTCACCTGTGTTGGAGCATCGCTTCTATCGTAGTCATCCCCACCAGTGACGCCATAAGATAAGTGTGATATTTCCTATGTTTATACGTTATACCAAAAAAAAACAAAAGTTTTCAATGGTTGTGGTGTCTGGTTATGCATAAAAAAAGAATTGCCATATGGTAGCAAAAAGTTTTGGCATGGTGAAAGAAAAAGAATCTTCTGATTGCTTTGCCATTTCTTTTATAAATTCATGGTTAATATCTGATTGCTTTGTCATTTATTTTATAAATTTATGATTTGCGTTAAACCTAAATTTTGATGTATGGAATTAAATTTACCCAGTTATCTCTGTGATCAGTAATTTTGGTTGTGCTGGTCCATTTCATTTTGGTACTCTTCTGGGATATTCATTACCGCGTTTGAATAGCTTTTTGAATTCTAGAGATAACACTTAATGAAACTGCCTTCTTTTGGATATTGATGTAGTTTGAAACCCGAAGGTGAGTCATTAAAATATATATAAATATATATTTCTGTTTCGGCCAACTTCAATCTTGAGCACGTCTCTGGAAAACTCGCCAGCAAACAAAATTAGGGTTTAAAAAAAATAAAAAATAGTGGTACATTAATTCTCTTCTCGTAAGTCACGTAATTGCACCTCACCTTTCTCCTTCCTTTCTGTTGTGAGGATAACGAGTAAAATTTAATAATAATGCGAGTAGATGGCGATATTTCCAAATTCCAATATTCACTTTCTGATTTGCTTGGCCACCTGTCACAGCTGCAATGCTTAGGGTGTATAGAATTAAACAAACCATCAGATTTTAATAACAAAATCCCAAATGTTATCCGCAAGACTGGCTTCTCACGCCTTTGCAATCGTAAGCATCCCAAACTCAGAGGAAGCTTGGTTCGTGTGTCTTCTCTGATGCCGTCAATGAGCAGATTGTCAAGCGAAGAAATTGAGGACCAATGAGCAGATTATTTAATTCTCTTGGTCTGTGCAATATTTCAAACCCCTTGTCAGTTACCTCCATTCAGTCGAAGCTGAGAAAAATTGATGTTATTGGATACAGTGCTTAGATGAGCTCCTTCACACAGTCTGGTATTGCTACATTTAAGATTGAAGAGATATTATTGCCTTCCAATAGTTCCATATCATATACATTCTCAGAAAATTGCCTTGAGATTCATCAGGGACCAATCTTTTTCTGTTTGAGTTTGTTGTAGGTTCATTTGAGAAACCTCTCTTTTGTCAAGTGTGCCGATATCCAATCACCTATTTTAAATTTTGTTTTCTTTTTCTCTTTTATCAACATTCTCCTTATGCAGTTTGAAAAGTTGGTTGACCTTAAACATTCTTGTTTTGTGCTTTTTTCCATAACTTTGTTTTAAAGTTGGAGCAATTTAAAAGAGTCGCGTCCATCACCATTATTCCGCATTCATCAATACATAGTCTCCTCATTTCTTCTTATCATTAACCTTTTTGTCACGGATATAGTATTATCTTTTTGTATATATTAAATGTTTCAGTTTTAGTTTTGCCTGTGATAAGAAGGAATCGGCCCTGTCTTAAGTTAGAAGTCCCTTAGTTTCGATGGTCTCTCTCTCTCTCTCTCTCTCTCTCTCTTATTTTTGCAACTATATCCATTTTATCTTAGTGGAAGTGTGGCTCACTTATTTACTTTGTATCCATCGCTACTTTTCCTATATCCTAACCTATTAGCAGACTGTAGAATTACCTTGGGAATATCTGAATTCTCCCTTATTAACTTTATCTTGGGTTTATAGAATTCCCCAAAACTTTTGCATGATATAATCTATCTTGGCGCGTATTTCTATTTGTATGGCTCTAAAATTGTTTATACTATGTTTATGTTATCTTCACTCTGTAAATTGTTGTTTGTATGGCGCGAATTCATATCCTTAATCTTATCTAGAGTTTTATTTTAATCTTTAGAAACTTTAGCATGATTAAATCAATTTCTATTTGCATACATGCAAGGCAGCGGACTAACGGTTTGTATAATTAGTTTAAGTGATATTTGTCCAAAGCTTTAATATTATAAATCTGAGTTGTAGATGTGTATATCTACCTGTGTCTATGTGTGTATTGGAAAACATTTATTTTTAAATTATATGTGAAGATATGTATTAGTTCATGTTTAGAGCATGATAAGATATGCTATAGATCTATGTTTGGAATAGTAGTGTAGTGTTCATGAGATTGATTATCTTTCTAAAACACAATTAGAGTATTAATTGGCTCATTATATTTATATAATGTATATAGTCATAGGAATGGTTATAAATCCTAAATTAGAATAAAAGAAAATAGTAGTAATAATAAGAAGAATAGAAAAATTATAATGATGTGAAATATAAATAAAAGTTTAAAATATTTTATATAACTACATCATAAGAGCATAAATATAATGTAAGTCGATTTGTTTTGAGAGTACCCTAAAAAGGATATTTGAATGGTAATTTAAGGAGAAATTTTTAAAGGTAAATATACGTTTGGATAGCTTTAGGCTCCTTTCAATTAAGTGTGCTTATTTTGGATAGGATAAATATAATGTTTCCTTTGTTACTGTTAGTGGTTAAATTTATCCGTGAATGTTTGTAGTATACTAGGAGTTTACACTTGGTAATTGTCATATTAGAATAGTAGTTTTAAGAAAGAAAATATATATATATATTTGTGGTTGGGACATAAGTTGCATTTTGTTAGTTACTTAATTTTGTGGTCACGATAAATTGATTAAGCAAGGGAGTAATGTGTAGAAGGGAATTAGTATATTGATTTTTTTTGGGAGTTCGGTTTATGGTTGTATTTGGTAGTCTTATAATTGGTGGTTGTAATAACTCTTTCATTGAGGAATTGTGTATGCTAGAATTAATCGTTACCTTTAAGTCATGGTTAAGTATTGAGGTAAAATTTATTTGTCTTCATTCTGGTAGTTTTATAAACTTGCATAAACGTTGGAATAAATTGTTCTTGAATTGAGACTTCTTTTCTAATTAAATTCTCTTGGATTGTTGATCAGGGGATTACTTTATGATGGTCCGAGTTTCTAATAAATGTTGTCTTATATGGATACTTATTAGAACCTTGAGATTGTTGGTTTCTTTTAATTGAGAATGTGATTAGATAGTTGTTATCATTATCATGTTGTTAGTTATATGAATGTAATTTTTGTGCCACTGTAAGGGGTTCTTGTGTGGAGAAAATTGAGGTCTCCCGTGGAACATCTAGTTGGTGGCTTTTGGATGTTGAGCGATTTTGTTGATGTGTGGATTGCACTTTTATTATGGTGGGGGTTGACGAAGCCTTCTTTGTGTGGTTTTATGGATTCTTTCGATGTGACTTTTTGTGAGTAGATTTTGAGTTGGGAATGTTCTCTCAATTAATGTATGTTGCTATTCGTTGGGAACCGGTATGTTTTCTTTTGGTTCCTTACCCTAAGTGGTAAATCAGTTAATTCTATCTTTGTCATGATTGATGGTCCTGATTAAGTTGTTAATGAGTCAAATTGAAAGGATCTTTGAATTATGGGTATTCCGAGAGGAGAAAATAGAGGTTTCCCTTGGATGTCCGATTCAGTTCGTATCGAAGTTGTTGATGTTGTTTAAGGGAGTTGTTGATCTTATTTTGATGTACTTTCTCATCATATTTGAATTGAAAATAGTTCTTTAAGGTTTTGCTTTTATTGTTGTCAGATTTCATGGGGAAACCCTAGTGTAACTTTATGAGAATCTTCCAGAGGTTTATTTTACTATTGGTTAATGTTCCTCCTTTTATGTGCCCTTGTTGTGGCAAGTGTTTTGGTTTCATGTTTTTGAAAAGGGTTGTACATGAATCGTTGAGATTTTGATTATGTATTTATGGCAAGATGGGTAATGCCTTGCATGCTTCTCTGTTGTAATCTAATGTACTTGTTATGTTGTACAACCCTTGGATTTTGGTCTTTTGTGTTTTGAGTGTCTAGAGAGAGAGAGTGGCTCTAAGTGGGTGGTCGGCGCACAAAGGGGCGCCAGGATAGCCCTCGTTAGAGTGAAATTAATAAGTGATAATTTAACTAATTAACTAGGGGGTGGGTAGAATCACATTAAAAAGATAATTGATGCCTCTTCCGCCTTTGAGTGCTACCACAGACTAAAGGGGATTGAGAAGGCCGTGGTTGGCATGTTCGTTGCCTTGTCTTCGCGAAGGGGAACGGATCCGCATGAGCAACCCTATGGGGCGGCGCCTTGAGACAGGTAGTCTAGATAACCATAGATGGAGGCAGCTCCTAGCGCTCGGTTTTGTCTGGATAATTCATCAGTAGACGGAGGCGGCACCTTGCGTTAGTAGTAGTCTGGATAATCCATGTAAGCCATGCGATGACACTCTCCTCTAACACTCCTTATTATGTTGCTTCTTTGGAAATCCTCTGGAAGTGGTTCTTGTCTTGTATTGATGAAATATAGTTGTTTGTAATGATTTATGGTTTTACCCTATTTTATCTTTGGTGTACTTGTGGTCTTGTATGATCTCATTGATATTTGACTTATGACCTTGTACTCTTATGGTACTGTGATATGATGTTATTGTATTGTATCATTGTAATTCAAAATTGTGATTGGAAGTGTTTTATGATCTTTCTTTGGTTCCTTGTTTACTGGCTATTGCCTTGAATTATGTGATGAGATTTATGACTCTTGGATGAGGTTGATTGTGTCATTGTAATTCCTGAGTTTTGATGATATTTTTGTATGACGCTGAGTCTTGAGGTTCTCTGTTGGATGTTCTTGGTTGAGGTCTCTTTCTTGTTAGCTCCTAGCACGGGGGGTGGGTCTTCGGACTCACATGGTCGGGTGGAACGTGCTGAGCACCCCATTGGGTCCCCAGTCGAGGATCGAGAGGTGTGGATTGGTGCTATTGCAATGACTCCAGAGTTGTATCTGTCTTGGAGCCAGTTTTGATACTTATATTTCTCTAATTATTTGTATCATGGTATCTTGTGTATGGTTTCCATTTATATTTGGAACACTCTTGTATCATTGTACTCCTTAAACATTGTACTGTAATGAAATGTTAAACTTGGTGTAGATATTGACCATGGTAGTTGTTATTCAATGTGTTATGTAATCATGCATATGTTGTATTTATGTGCAGATGGCTTCTTATCAATGAATTTTTCATACATATGTTATATTTGTTATTGTTAATGATTATCTCTTTGGATTTTATTCTTTATCGATGTTGTATGGATCTAAGTTGCGTAATGACTCTTCGTGTACCCCAAAGGATGTTTGTGTTAGTGAGTTTACTTAAATGAAATTCATGTTATGACTTAATGTGTATTATGTGCATTTAAAAAAAAAAATTGTGAGGTATTTATTGTGTTGTTGTCCTTTGGGGTTCGCTTGCAGTGACTCACCTCCCAACCTTGGGTTGGAAAACCAACCACCCCCCGAGCTAGGAGGTAACCAAGATACCGGGTACACACAACAATAGAATAAACAACCATTTCCCACCACAATGCACAAGTAAAATACTCCCAACCAAGATTCACACATTTACTTAGGGATTCTTTATGAATCCAAGGATGGGGATAGAGGTGGATAGCACTTCCATATGGGGAGACCTATTAGCAAGTAGAAATAACCAACAACACAATCCTTCTTTTTCTCCAATCCACCCATTCAATAAAGCTCTTCATATCATACATCCTCCATACAACAATCTTCCCAAAACACCATACTATCATGAAACAATTTTGGGTACTCATACCCTTTTTGTGCCTCTCCTTCTCAAAGGAGGAACAATCTCCCCATAGAGGTTCCTACACATTCCTATCCCCCACAAGGATTCTCTTCCCACATTGGGTGAGTTTATCCTATACAACCCCAACCAACACAAGGAAATGCAAAGACATGTAAATGGACAACAACCCATATAGCTCATATTCTCAAACTTGCATACAAAGAGGTAAAAGAAGAGAAAAGAAAACATACATAAAGATAGAGTAAGACCTACCTCAAATCCAAGCCAACAATGAGAGAGGGTTGAAGATGAGCTCCAAATCTCTACTCCTTCAAGACCAAGCAAAATTCTCCTTCCTCCAAGCAATCCAAACACCAAGCCCAAAAAAAAGAACCCTTTCCTTTCCTTTCCAAAGGATTCAAATAGGATTCAAGGGTTAGAAACCCTTGGAGGAGAGTGTGACACATGTCAACCTCCTATTCACTCCCATGGACACACCTCCCCACAAGTTCTCACACATGTGTGAGACCTCTTGGGGAAGTGAAAGGCCAAAGAGTGTTCAACACTCAACAAGGTTTTCAAATCTCATAAATGAGATTTTGGAGCCAACACTCCAACCCATCCCCAAAATCCGTCACCCTTCTTGATGGCTAATTAAGAAGGGTCACAACTTGCAATTTTGACAAGCTATGGGTTTGATTTGACCCCTAACCCATAGGTGACTATCCTAGGGGTTAATTAAGGGCCAATTAACCCAATTTAAAGACTAATTAAACCTTTGAAAACCCTCAAAAGAGAAATTGAAATTTTAACATAATAAAATAATTCCAACATGCCCTAAAACCCTCAACAAAAGTTTGATTGACCTTAAAAACATAATCTCAAGATTCAACATTAATAATTTTTAATCACAAATTAAAATACAACACAAGAGGCTATGGTCCATTCTTCATGGACCATAGTGGCTTCACTAGGCTGACACAATCGGGTACCTTTGGTTACCTCCAATCCCATTGGCCATGGGCATGTACCTGCACACTCAATGTCCACATGTCAAAATATCCAATGCATGATAATCAATAATTAAATCATAAATTGATATGCATATATTTAGCACAATCTAACTCTGAATCAATAAATTCCATATATATAATCATTCTTCCTCTAGCAATAACATATTTTATCAATTCATGTATAGTCATGGCATAATAAAGAAATCACATCATCACTAAACTAAATTTAGCATCCTATCAATTCCATCTCATTTTAAAACAATTGTCCATTTCAATCATGATAACCAAATCATATGAGCATATCAATAAAGGAAGCATAATGTGCATATAATCATCATAGCATCATAAGCATAAAACAAGCATAACATCAAGAGTCTATGATCATCCAAAATAGTCCAAAACACATAGAGTATCAACATGATCGAATCAAAAGATGGCCAAATGGTGTATCAAATGGTAGGCCTCACAATTACCGATATTACTAAATTCAGTCCATGTAGTCTCTAAGATATAAATTGAACTGCATTAGATTTGTAATTTCAAAATTTGTAACATACATGTTTAGGAATTACCCTTAAACTCATTTAATATAAATGGCCTAATTGAATACAAATGATAAAATATGTAAGCCTCATTTATGTCTAAGGCATGTTGCTTGAATGAAAAAACAATTAACTATTAATATAGGACAATTTATGAATGCTATAGGGTTTATAGTTTAGATTTTAGGATTTAGGTTTTAGGGTAATAGGATGGCTTAACGGGATCTATGTAGTAAGTTCCTAGTACAAAATGGCATGGCTTAAGTGAATAAAATTTGGTGAAGTTTCCCAAGGAAACCAAATTTCATTAAGGTCCTAGATCAAAATGATGGTTTAGAGTTTAGAGTTTAAGGTTTAGGGTAATAGGATGGCTTAAGGGGATCTATGTAGTAAGGTCCTAGGAAAAAATGACATGGCTTAAGGGAATAAAATTTGGTGAAGTTTCTGAAGGAAACCAAATTTCATTAAGGTCCTAGGTCAAAATGAAGGTTTAGAGTTTAGAGTTTATGGTTTAGGGTAATAGGATGGCTTAAGGGGATCTATGCAGTAAGGTCTTAGGACAAAATGACATGGATTAAAGAATAAAGGGTGGTGGAGTTTCCCAAAGGAATTTTTATTTTATTTTAAAGGCCTAAGGAAAAAATAGATGCTTTAGGGTTTAGGTTTAGATTTTAGAGTTGAGGGGTTTAGGGTTTAGGGAACTTAGGGTGAATTTTGGGTGTCCTTGGAATAATGGACTTGCAAGTTAGTGAACAACATTTTCTTGTGGAACAATTGGTTGGGAATAGCTCTTGTTTTGACTAACCAACATCTCATGAAATCTCATTCATATTATAATCTTGCACGATCTTACTATTGTTAAATTTGGTTGCCTTGGGCAACTTCACCAAATTTTGACAACTTCTTTGATCCCCTTATGAAATGTCATATTAGGACCCTTAAGACATCCCGGTTTATGGTTTGGGTGATAGGATGGCTTAAAAGGGGATCTGTAATGAGACCTAATACAAAATTACATGGATTAAGCGAATAAAATTTGGTGGGATTTCCCAAGGCAACCAATTTCATTAGAGGCCTAGGAAAAATTATGGATTTAGGGTTTTAGGGTTTAGAGTTTAGAGTTTAGAGGGTGATAGGATGGCTAAGGGGATCTATGTAGTAAGGTCCTAGGACAAAATGACATGGATTAGCGAATAAAATTTGTAAAGTTTCCCAAAGGCAACCGAATTTCTTTAAGGAGCCTAGGAAAAATAGTGGCTCTAGGGTTTAGGGTTTTAGAGTTTAGAGTTTAGGGTTTAGGAGTAATAGGATTGCTTAGGGGATCTATGTAGTAAGGTCCTAGGACAAAATGACATGGCTTAAGGAATAAAATTTGCGAGGAGTTTCCCAAAGGAAACCAAATTTCATTTAGGTCCTAGGACAAAATGAATGCTTTAGGGTTTAGGGTTTAGGGAACTTAGAGATTGAAGTTTGGGTGGCCCTTGGAATAATGGACTTGCAAGTTAGTGAAGAGTTTTTTTCTTGTGGAGCGGTTGATTGAGATAGCTCTTGTTTTGGTTGACCAACCTCTCATGAAATCTCATTCATATTATAATCTTGCATGATCTTATTATTGTTAAATTTGGTTGCCTTGGGAAACTTCACCAAATTTTGACAACTTCTTTGATCCCTTAAAAAGTGTAATATTAGGAACCCTTAAGACATTGGTTTATGGTTTAGGATGATAAGATGGTTTAAGGGGATCTATGTAGTAACAATTACATGACAAAATGACCATTATATATATATATATATACATATATATATACCTCAGTTAAGATATTCCACTTAAATGAATTTTATGATATAAAATTAGTCAATGTTGAATCTTATTTTATTTTGAATTGTTTGTAATTGAAAGAACCTAAAAGAAAGAAAAGAAAAATATTTAGATTCTTTTAATAGTGTCTAGGTAACTAGTGCAAATTGAGATTTTAGAGTAAACTAGAAGCCTAATTAACAACTTATTGACTAGAATGAGAGTTAAGATTGTCAAAAGACAAGAGACAACACATGCAAACAAGAAATGGAAACAAGGCATGACTAAGAGAGATAAAAACATAAAATAGAAATAAATGCACATATTATCTAATTAAGTGACAATTGGAAATGGATTGTACAAGGATTTAGGAATTTGCTAACTCAATTTGGAAAAAAAACATTGAAAATTTATCAATTGTAATGATCCACTAGTCCCACAAGTAAAGTTTAACATATTTTTTTCTATTCTAATTATTTATATGTTCATAATGTTTAATTGATTGTGTCTCTTGATGAATACACATTTAAATGTATAATATTTATCAAATCCTATTTCATTTCCAATATCAAGGACCCTAATTTACAATGCAAATACATTCAATTTAAAACATTTAAGCAATGCAAATCAATTTTTTCCATTATCAAATATTCTTGAGCTTGAAATCAAGGTTTTCATTTGAATGCAAAAAAAATTGTTTGATTTCAATTTAGGGTAAATTAGAAAAAAAAAATTGTTTGAATTGAATTTAGGGTTTCAAGAAAAATTAGGGTTTTCAATGCAATTTTTTTGTTGTTTCATTTCAAATTAGGATTTTTCAATGCAATTTTTCTTGTTTTCTTCAATTTAGGGTTTTCAAATGCTTTTTTTTGATTGAACAATTTAGATTTGAAACCTAAAATTTGTTCTTAAGATACAATTTAAGGATGATTTTTACGTTTTTCTACAGGGTTTCATTTCATTTTTTATTCTACCTCTACAAATTATAAATTCTCTTATTAGACCTAAATAAAATACATAAAATGCTAATTAAACTGAAAAAAATCATGCTAAAACAGGTACTTTTGTCTTATAAATTTCAAAAAAACACTAAAAAACATAAAAAAAACACAGATAAATGTAGGTGGAGGTGTACCTGGAGATCAGAGGTCATTGTCATCGTCGATGATGTCTCTGTTAAATTGGGATCTCAAGCTTGTTAATGTCTGAGTTTCAATTTTTTTTAAAAAAAATACAACTTTAAAATGGGATCCCATTTTGTAAAGATCAGGATCTCAATTTTTAAATAATGACATCCCATTTAGAATTTAGGCTTAGGATCCTGATGGTAAACAGGATCCCATTTTCAAGCTGATTTTATTTTTTGGCTAAGGCAAAAACTTCATTTCATGGACTCAACTTCTGCACTTACCATTAACCCTCACATTTTGGTACTAAGTTTTCCCAATATTAAAATTTTCTCCAATGTGCAACCCCACATTAAATATTTTTCACAATGTTATATACAACACACAAAGTGGCACTAAGAATGCTAGCCCATGGGATGCACACATCCCTTGATCCCCTAGGTATACCACAAATAATAAAATATTACATTATAACATTATGCAATGTGGACAACACACCTTTTCCTAACAAGTTGACAAAGGTAGCAAAGTCTAGCTTTACATTTGCTAATTGACATGAAGAGGACTTAATTAGGGTGCTTCTTTGAATTGGGAAAAAAATGTGATAACTAGTATCTGTATTTGAAAACGTGCTATTACAATCTTTCTTTGAAATTTCCATTGGTTGTTTGGAGCTTTGAAATGGCAATGGCTTCACTCAAATAGGAGGTGGTGTATCAAGCAACTTCTCCTAACTTCAAATTTCCCATTCCACCAATCTTCTAGGGCCCATGTTGTCCATGAAATCCTTGACACCACTACCACCGTTATTTTGAGGTGTTGCACATAATCTTTCTCTAGCTAGCTTTGAATTCATCTACATTGCAAACAAAGGCAAATCAAGCCCTTTAATAGAAGTCATCTTTCCTCCACTTGAATCTTGGATAATTTCAAAATGGTCAATGGTCTTGGTTGTCCATGAGACAAAGGAACAACACTTGTGATACCATTGACATGATTTTTTTCATAAAACCTTTGTTGGAGTTCATGTTTCACCATTTTTCATATAAATCTACTAGAGCAACTGCAAATATAGTTTCTAACAAACATCCCTTTGATTATACTTTGATGGGCGTCTATACCTTGTTTCAAAGCTCTTGTTTTAGTGTGGGTGTGGGAGACACTAGCAATGGTTGTGGAATTCGACATCATATCTACTAATTGTATTTCCTTCTAAGCTTCTAAGACTTGTACATCCTGCGATCATGGATTCTAGGCAACTGTATCTCTTCAAAACATTTTATTGAATAGTTTACACACCCATTTGAAGAAGAATCCCATTTTCCATGCTTGACACAACTCAAATTAGGAGTGTCGTATAAAAGGAGGGTTCAAAAACTCTAAAAAAATTGATGAAATGATGGTTTTGTTGCTTTTCACAGATTCAAAAGGTTAGCAAACCTCTAAACTTGCCAACAATAATGAATTTTGGTAATTCAGACTTTTGGTGAACTTTCTAACTTGCTAACCCTTCTTTTATAATGAATTTCATAGTTTTGAGCTTTTTGCTAACTCTCTAACCTTTAGTTAGTCTTTTCGCAAATTATGCAAAAATTATAACCTCTTTTTACAATGTCACATTTTTGAAATTTTTTATAACTTTCTAATTTTTCTTTTGGTTTTTCTTATTGTAAATATTGTGTCTTTCCTAACTTTCACCACATCACATTTTTGTGATTTTAAAATCTTTTGAACTTTCCTTTCAATATCAATTTTGAAATTTCAAAATTTTGACGAACTTATTAAATGAATTTTCAAAAATTAAAGAGGACTATTTATATTATAAATTTAAAATCAATCAAAAAACATATCACTACATAAGATCATAATATATCATTCTGCAAAATCTAATAGATTCAATAAATCAAAATCACATTTTTTATTTTATTTTTAATTACAAAATAAATACCCTTGTATTCTATGATGAATACACCTTTATATTACACTCTCCGACAAGAGTGCATGGTATTTTATGGATTGGAGAACACATCATGAGTAGCTTTGTGCCACATTTTATCTAGCTAGCAATCACCCTTAGAGTCCAATGGGTACGCCGAAGAGCTATGTGGAAGGTTCAGTAGGGAAAAATATGGTTTTTTTTTGGGTATATATTTGTGTAATACATAAGATCAATTGATAGATATTTTTTAAATATTATTATTATTAGTATTATTAATTTTATTTTATATTTTTATTTCATTTTATGTAGTACGTATACTTTTTACAATAATAAGGATATAACCTTTATACTATTATATATAATAATAAATATAATTATATTATAAATCTATATTACATTATATGCTATAATATGATTTATTATATTTATATTTAAATTATGATATATATAAAATTATTTATATGTTTATATTAGATATTATATTATATTTCTTTTATATTAAAAATATATAATAATAAAATATATATAATATTTATTGTATTTATATTTTACTCAATAAATACGATTTACATTTTAAATCTTTATAAATTTTCTTCTTAAACAAAATTATATTCTTAATGTATTTAAAGTAGAATAAATGAAAAATTATTTACATTTTATAAAGAAATACAA
>VDFB02241839.1:0-10290 GCA_007258455.2 Sequoia sempervirens
ATGTTATCCCCCATATTGTGTTGCTTGATGTGTCTTTATGTTTGTGAGTTTTTTTTGGAGGACCCTTGATGCTCCTTTGGTGCAAGGATACAAAGAAAATGAATCTATCATGAAATCCATCTATTTGTATCTCCATTCTTTTATATGTCATGAACTTTTTCTTTTTGTTCTTTTTGTCGATGGTTTCCTTTTGGGGATGATGAAAAGTTTGAGACTTTTAGGTCTCTTTCTTGTTGATCCAAAAGTTTTTTTTTTTCTCTTTATGTGTCATTCCTCCATTATGTTTGTTGTTCCATGTGTATTTTGGGAATGATGTTAGTTATGAGCTCTATTATATCACTGTACAACAAAGATGTATACTAACCCTCACTAGTACACAAACAACAATATATGACTAAATAAACTACTAAAAATTGCATATAAATGACTAACTTTAGTTATGTGACTATTAGTGGTTTATTTGTAGTCATTTATAAAACCACTAAATTTATAACTAAACAAT
Organism: Sequoia sempervirens; assembly: GCA_007258455.2. Lineage (NCBI taxonomy): Eukaryota > Viridiplantae > Streptophyta > Pinopsida > Cupressales > Cupressaceae > Sequoia > Sequoia sempervirens. Next base: position 503 of record VDFB02241839.1, read on the forward strand.
TTTAGTCATTTATTTAGTCATTGATTTTAGTCATTAATTTGGTCATTTATTTAATCACTATATTTAGTCATTAATTTTATTCACGACTATTTTAGTGGTTTTATTTGTAGTCATTTATAACACCACCAAATTGATGGCTAAACTATTACAATCATCGATTTGGTCATTGAGGTTGGTGGTTTAATTTAGTCATTTATTTAGTCATGGTAGTGATTTGTTGAATCCTTATATTAGGTCATTGAATTTTAGTTATTACTTTGGTCATTCCTTTAGTCATATATTTAATCATTGAATTTGGTCATTGGTTTAGTTATGTATTTAGCCATCAATTTAGTATATATTTATTCATTAATTTAGTCATTTTTATTTACTAGTTTCCATTAATAAAAAATATTACTTATCAACTATCTAAAATATTTGCACAATAAAACAACAATGAGAAGGTAAAAATAACTTATTTTATTAATAAAAAAGATATTACATTCAGCTATGTAAGCTTGAAAGTGGAGTTATAATTTTTTGTCCCAACATAAAAGAACTTGAAAAGATTACAATACATTGTTGAGAGAGAAAATAACTAGCTGAAAACTACTCCAAAACCTTGTCTTTATGTTGTTCAACAACTTACAAAAGAATAGGAACATGACTATTCTTTTATATCATAACCTATAGTCCCTTACCCTTGTAATACATAAGTACATGATACATCTTTGCAAAGGAACTTTCATTCTATGATTGTGATAAAGCTCCAATCACTAGTAGAATTTGACAAATAAATGACTATGTGACTAAAAATTTTAGTCACATGACTAGTCACTACTAGTAGTATTTGGAAATAAATGACTAATTTGGTCATTTATAAGTGACTAATTTGGTCATCGGGTAAAATCACAACTAAATGACCAAATAAATGACTAAATAAATGATTAATATCAGACAAATAAAATTGACTAAATAAATGACTATTCCTCTATTCTTTTTTCCTTTGAATTTGATCATAATCCATGAGCTTAACCCCCCCTCATGGGACCCCTACCTAAGTGGGCCATTTGGCCGCCTAGGTTGCTTGGTGCACCAAAAATACCTATTGCGTAAACTTGAAACCAGGGCTTATCGTCTATTGAAAGGTTTTTCAAATGAGGGCTTTATTTTTCCCCTCTTTTTATTGTTTATTGAGTTTTAATAAGCATACCCTAAAACCCTGTCAATATTTTGTTTTTAGGTTGCAGCTCGCAAAATTGGACAAGTGAAAGGTCAATACCAACGATGAAGAGTTTGGAGGAGTGGAAACCAATAGCAAGCAGAAAGCAGTAAAAACTGCTAACAATATAAAACACAATTTGGGCGGAATCTTTAGGTAAGTTATGTGACAAATTGCATCATCTTTAATATCAAACTACAATTCCTTCCTACCACTACTACATAAAAGGGGATTTTAAGACATTAATTTAAGACAAAATATTAATTTTATCTTAAATATATATTTTATGTTTAAATTATATTATTAATTTTCTAATTGTCTTAAATTAAGACAATAAAAAAAACTTTTTTAAAATAATTTTTTTACACCGAAAGCATATCTAATTTGAAAGGCCCCAAACTGAATTTTTCATTCAATGGTACAGATTTTCTAAGAAGTCTTAGTTGATGAACAAACTAATCCTTCCCGTTGGTTTGTTTGGTCAGATTCAATCTTAAATGCAGTTCGTTGTGGTTAGGGGATGTACGCAAGCCAGTTGCCATAATGAATCTTTATGTTCTAACTGTTTGGTCATAATGGTGCCACATTGAAGATCAACAGGTTTTAGAGATTGTAGATATTTGAGTTGGAGACATGATTTTTCCAGCCTTTTAAACGTAACTGCATAAAAAATTCTGTATGCCAGTGTGAGACTGTTTCCGGTCAAACATAACACCTGTTTGAAGTTCATTGCGCTTTCTGTCGAAGTTCCTCCTTCAAGTTATCAAGGTCTTATTTTTTGTCATAAAAGCGTAGTTGCTGGCATAGCCACAGTAAAATTGCAAGTTGTATATCGAGTTAGTGATTTAGACCATCAATTAGAGTGTTGTATGTAACAATATTTGGAGAGCAATAACTATGTTTCATTCCAGCTACCAACCTTAGAGCTTCATCTTCCCTGTCCACCTTGCAGAGACCATTAATTAGTGTACTGCATGCAATAATATTAGGTGAAATGTCAGATTATATCATCTCAACAAATAAAACAAGAGCTTCATCTACTCTGCCTCTTTTGTAGATCCCATCAATTAGGTTGTATGTAACAATATCAGGAAAACAATGTGTGTTCCCCATTCTATGCAAAATACCAAGTGCTTCCTCAATGTGATCCCCTTTACACAGAGCCTTTATGAGAGTGTTATAAGTGATAACATTTGGATGTATTTCCATCTCTTTCATTTCAAAAAGAAGGGAGTTGATTCTACGTAGGTCAACAGAGTTACCAAGGCCATTTAAAAGCACAGTGAAGGCTACGACATCGAGAGGAAGGCGTTTAGTTAGGGCTGAATGTAAAAGGTCCTAGGCCTTGTTTGTGTTTCCCAATTTATAGAGGGCATTAATGTACTGAGTGAAGTGCAAAACATTAAATTTGTGTGTGATGTGAGGAGGGTATTTCTCCTATTTACATGTGTGGTGAGATGAGGTTTTGTATTGTTTTGTAGAATGAGGAGAAGTTACCTGTTTAAAGAGGGGGCATATCCATTTAAAGTTGTGCATCATCTTTATCTCCATCTTCATGTGGTTAACAGAGCAAAGCAAAGCAAAACAAAATCCTAAAATATCTTCTCTTCCCTCGTCAACAAATAAACATAAATGCAAATACAATTTCACTCATGAAGAAATAAAAGCACCTATATTTCTTGGTTAGCAGTTTATATTGATATAGTATAGTTTAATATATACTTTAAGTTTTTAAAAATTATGTTTATAAAAATTCTTAATTTTTCTTAATTAAATAAGGGTTACAAGATGAAAAGTCATATTATCTTTCATATTTATATTTTGTAGTAAATATATTTTTTTAACTTCTAAATAATTATTTATAAAAATAGAAAGAATTAAAAATATTTTATAAAGTTTATACATTGAATGATTTTACTTATTATATATATATTTTTTAACTTAAAAAAATAATTTATAAAAATGACACACAAATATTCTAAGTACCCAATTGCACACCTAAAGTGCAATAGCTAGTTTATTTCCCTCTTCTCCTTCATTTTCCCTCCCTCATTTGACATGCATTTTCCTTTTTCCCTCATTTTTTAGCGATTTCTTCCACAAATTACCCAAAATATGACCTACAATGGACACTCGTTGACATAATTTGTGCCGCAAAGAACATCCGCTTACATTAGCTAGCATGATTTGCACTATGCAAAAATGACTGTAAGGGGAAACGCTGCATTTCTCTAGCCAATACCAAGGTGTCGGGTCAAGATACTGTGAGTTTTTAACTTTTTTATGCGTGCATTGCTTTCAACTACACCATTTTCTCAATTATGTGACCATACTGATTTGTGTTGCTTACAGACCTACTGCAAGAACTTTCAAGACATGAGAAGCAAGCAGGCATTAAACTAGATCCAGATGTTGGCATCTTTATGAAGGTAAGTACTTCTTCTAGAGGGTTGTTTTTTATTAGAAGTTCCTCAAATGAAATCTTTGCTTTATGATATCTGCCACTTATTGCACACTGAGCTGCACTATGGCCACAGGAAATAGTAATTGAGGGCTAGAAGACTAGCCTTATCACAGACTATGTATTGAAGGTTTGTTTTCAAAACTTCTATATTAAATAAATGGAAGGTCTCCACCTAAGACCACCCAATCCACATTGTCATGGCTTTAATCAACAACAAGTTAAGGATCTTATGGTATCCTCTTTATTTTAGTAAGGGATTGCTTGAAAATAAGGAGTGCTTAAGAGCTCATTAAAATGCTCTTCCCTTCATCTTGATCCACCTACAGCTCCTTGACATACTTGGTAAGCTCTTCGTTGTGGGATCTCAAATCACACCACCAGTGGAATCAACTGCACCCTCAGAGAAGCAGTTTCCTCATTTGTTGTAGATGCCTCCTCTACCTATGTTTTCGGGCCCTTCCAAGAGGGATATTGAGCTACCATGCTTACTATATCCAAAAATAGTAAAACACTTCCTTTTCCTGCACTAACACAACCAGCTTTCAAAAAAAATCTTCCTTGATTAAGGCATGTGTGCGCCTCTGTTTGTTGTTTCTTGTACCTTCCTCACTGAGAACTGCCATCATCATGGACAAAGTTCCAAGATTTTCTGCCCAAAAGACACGCTTGAACTTTCAACCAGAAACAACCCCTACATAGTGGGTGTGTCTCAATTCCCTCTTTTCTTCTATGATTTCCAAGTGAAGAACTTACAAACAAAAACTACAATAGACAGGGGACTAGCAGAGAAGTAGAAAAAAATAGTACAAAAAACTAGGTATTGGGTAAAGCAAGGGTCCTATGCCAATTTTAAAAAAATTTCCCACTACATTATAATTTCTTAATGTCATTGTCCATGCTACCTTGACTGAATAATAATCCTGGACATAATGAAAATATAAGGTCAGATCTGTCATAATGAAGGGGATTCAGAGCTCAAAAAATGATGGTGCAGCCTTGTGGTTTCTTTGTCTAGTAAACCAAACTGCATTAGAATCTTCCTTAAACTTGACCATATATTTTAGGAATGAATGGATGCCTTCCCACTCCTCTGAGCAAAAGCTCACCATCATGCCTAACAGATCTTGGAGAACCCTTGCACTAGTTGAAAAATCTACTAGATTGTTGATTTCTCAGAAGCAGAATTAGAAGCAGATACAGGTATTAGGTCCCTAGCATCAATAGAATGCTTTCCAACTAGTAGTCAATCCTTTGCATATTCCATTAATGGTTAGTTGGGAGTCAAATTCCACTAATGAATGCAAGAAACACATAAACAGGACTAGTTTTAACCATTCTACCCATTCAATTGCCTCTACCATATTTTTGGTGATGTAGACGAGGCCACAATAGTGATATGATTGTGATCTCTTATAGGCCACCATGCCCCCACAATACATGGATTGCCTTTGGATTCCCTTGCAAAATTTATTTTTACTTGGTGTGGCTAGGAGGAGTATAGGTGAGGTGAACTGAGATGGGATGGGTGCTCTTCGTTTTGTTTGTTCACACATTGACTTTTTTTCTCAAGTTTTGTATATTTTTATGTTAAATGTAATTTTCATTTTCTTAAGCATATATTTCCACACCATAAGAGACATTTTTGGAAATTCCAAATTTCCAAACCTTCTACCCCTCCTATTTGAACCATTGTTTTGTACCCGGAACCTACTCTACTAGGCCACCAGTGACCAACTTTACTTCATGATTTTCTTTTACTAATTTCTCTTTAGATGTGTGTGGTACCAGTTCAACACCTTCTCCCAGGCATTTTGCTTGAGGTTCTAATCTAATTGGCCACATCCAACATCTTCCCCACTAGAACAAATGTATTTATATATATATATATATATATATATATATATATATGTATAGGCCAATCTTATGGGAATATGTTATGGCTCTAATATTCCAGACTTGCATACTAGTGGTTAAATTTCCTTACCGAAATCACCAATTAGTTAACAATCTCAACAAGTTGGTACTTACATATTCATTCACATTATCAAGACTCAAGACTACATAAGTCAGCTCAGAAAAGGAAGATCCTGTAAAAATTTGTACAAATATTCATCCTCTCTCCTGTACAAATTAATTTAACAAAGAAAGGCCTTCAAAGTTGTAATATGTCAAATCTAAAGAAGCCAGTTAATATATGATTTATCATCATAATCTTCCCTCTTCTAAAGACAGTTTTTTTGTAGAAGTTGCATCTCATTACGAGTTCGTACAATGTCATGTGTTTTTAACCTCTTGATGGAGTGGTATTTTTCAGTTAATGATCCATGTCAAGCTATTCTAGTTATTGTTCCTTAAAATCTTCAACTCTTGATAGAAATATGAATTTTTTTTAATGTTATGTATGCAAATTTCAAAACACATGAGACTTCTCTTTGCTTATTTTGTTTCCCTCCATTTTTATTTCTTGGCTGAGTGGTTGTTACTAATTTCACAATTGCCTGCATTAATGACTTATTTATTTGAATTTCATTTTATGCACTCACTAAATAGACACATGACATTTATTCCCATTTGTTGAGTATTTTTGTTTTTCATCAATTGTTCTCTAAAACTGTTGTCATTTGACACATGACATTTTTTCATAGTTATCGTTCATTGTTGTTGGGTCTGGAATTGTATGATTCTTGTTTTGTTATTACCAAGCGGTGATGAAATTTTATGCTCATTTTTACTGTTCCATTTGTGTTTGATAAGGGCCTTTTGTCTTTTGGTTGATCATTGGTTGGAAATAATTAGAGTTGTGTGTTGGGTGATAAATAGGCGAGCAAACTCCTTGTTGCCTTAGTTGAATTTCAGCCTTAATTATGCCATTGGAGGCTTATGATCATTTGGTGGCAACTTGAATACTTGATTGGTGGGTGACAATGATGCTCTACTTTGTTGGGCTTGGGAACTGCTCTATGTTGATCTAGTTTACATCAATATCCCTCTCATTGTGGTATTGTCTCAGTTTTGATGTCGAGTCCCATCTATAGCTACTAGCAACAACTTGTATGGATCTATTGTCAAAGACATCTTTTAGTTTGTAAGGACCATTGCATTACATATTTAAGTTTTGGTAATTCTTGCTTAGTTTACAAATATAGTTTAATACATTTTGCTTAAAATGCTTACCTGCATTTCCTTTATAAATTATATGTTTTTCATGCCAATACTTATCTCTTTGTTGCTCAAATTTGACTCAATACTAGGCCACCACTATTTCCCAAATGCTGTTACAATAAACGATTCAATCAAAAAGGTCTTAATTTTAGAATTATTTTTCTTCTTAAGCCAATGACACTTTTGTAGCTGACTCCTAGTTGATAAGCATTGCCAGTGGAACTTCTATAGTTAATTCAAGTATTACCCAATGTCTTTATACTATTTTGGAATTTTTTTATACAAAATAGGCACGAGTCTTGATAATTGTCACTAATTCCATCTACAAAAAATGGCTCTTTCCTTTCCATACCACCATACAAAATGTAAATTCCTATAAGAACTATTATAGCTAAGTGGTGGCATGTACGAAAGGTCTATAAATCAAGAAAAACAATGCTTGGTGATCCATAAAAAACATAAATGGATTTTCCAAGAGATAGTGTTGGGATTTATCATTTTTGCTCTAAATACCTTTGTAGGGTTCCTCTATTCATTGTGGTATAATTATTTTTTGTTTTACTGAACAATCAATTTTCCAAATGTAATGGATGGTCTAAGACTCTAATTTATGCACTACCTCTTCTGCAAATGCTAACCAATGGAATATTTTGAGGCATGCATATGAATATTATACTCTATGTCCCAATTTGGTTATTAAAAAATCAGAAAACCCAACAAATTAATTTTTATTTTCTCAATAGCTTAGATTACCATTCAAATGGTACAATTTTCTTAACAAATAATCTAATGGATGTGATAATTCTATGAAATTCTTCATAAATATTCCATAATGCCCAATATTTTTTGGAACAATATGTACTTTCTGTACATCTTTGGTGCTTTTCAATTCATCAATATGAGCTTCACTAAGCACATGATGCAATAATTTTCCATATGGTACAAGGCTTATGAGCAACTGACTTTTATTTGGATTCAATGACACTTGCAATGCACAAATGCATGCTATGAGATTATTCCCTTAAATGATTTCCCCTCATTCCATGGATTCATCAATTTTCCATAAAAGCCATAAATCTTTCATACACATTTAACTAAATATGAACAAGATTATCATTTGAAATGCTCCTGGTACATTGTACAACTGAAAGGACATTCTATTATACACATTTTCCAGCTACTTATTGAAAAACTGTACCTATAAATGGTGTAGCAAATGGGTCTCTAGTTTTAACTTTGTACAACATCTAAACTTCAAAAGTCTCCACATATTTTCAATTTAAATTTTTTAACTTCTAGGGTGCTAACACCATTGGTGACGACCAATCACTTTTAGATACCTTGCATATCATGCTTGCTTCCAACATTCTATTAATTTGTTTATACAACCTTACTACATACCTAGGGTTCATTGGGTATGGTCTTGTCCATACAACAAAGCTCCATGTATGAGATCAATACCATGCTCACACAAATCTTGCAGTAGTCCCTTTAAATCTATGTGTGCCCATTTGAAAACCTTTTTGTGCCTAGTTAAAAACTAAGTAGATGCTCTTACCAATTCCTGATTGAATTCTGCTCCAACTGTAATCATCTTTGCTTCACCCTTAGCACCTAAGTTTAACTCTTATGTGGGTGGTATTGCATTTTTGATATGTTTTTCTTCTAGAAATTCAGATCCAGGCTGCATTGTTTAGTCCTTAAAATACATCAAGACAATCATTACCTTATATTGTGTCACTTTGATATACTGTGGGATAGTACTCTATTTCAATTTCATTTAGATATGATGGCCAACTCCTTATTCTACTTTTTTTTGTTCATGTTTGTTGATCTCGTAGCTTCCACAAAGTATGCAAGTTTCATCATTTCATCTTCGCCCATTTCTAAATGTAATAGACTTTGGGTTGTGTACCTAATTTTTTTTGAACATTCACCTAATGTAAGATTTCTTCTTTGTCAAATTCATATTCATCTTTAGAGTCAAATCAACTGCTATCTCCTAGCATATGCATTGTTAGTTTGACTCTCTCAATTTTTGTTGTGATGGATTGAGTTGCTTGCTCTAGCATGGTCTTCCTAATATGACATCACACTGTTGTATTTCCCCTTCCATTGTATAATTGCATATAAAACATTAAGCTACTTCTCAACTATTACAATTTTGAATTTTTCTGATCCAATAATATTCCCACAGGAGTAATTATTTCATGATCCTAACCCCTTTCATACTTTGTTTGGTAGTGTGTTCATTCCTGACCCTGTGTCAAAATGTGTTTGATTCTTGAAATAAATGTTTCTCCAAACTTTTTTGGATACTTTGGGTATCACATCCTTTCCTTATACCATTGTAGAATTAATCAAAGATACTAACTGCGACAATAAATTGGCTTCATTATTATTTTTGATGTTTTTGTCTCTTTTTACTGTTGATATGCCCATTCTTACTATTGTACTGACTGTTGTTTTATTTCTTGTTGGATCCATCCTTTCTGATTTGACTGGTCATTAATAGCTTTGACAACCTCATTGCATTTTGCATCTGTTGTTGCTCTACCAACATATCTAGTTCTTTCTCCTTCTTGCCCTCATGACTGCCAACAAATATTCATATTCTTCTTTTGCCTCTATTTCATCCTTGTTGGCTGATATAGTCTTTGAACAATCTTCTTCATCATTGTCAATTGGACCAGAGTCTGTACATAACTCAAAACTTTTTCTGGTGCTTAAGGACCTACTTTGCAATATGCAACCATATATTACATTTTCTGCATTGTATTATAGGTCTATCTCCCTTATTCCTTCGGAGAGGTGTCCTTGGACCTTTCTACAACTATTATTATTACTCACAATGTATGGTTTCATTGATTTGAATTCCCTCCAGTTGAGGGTGTTTTTGGTGCCATCAGACATTGTTTGTACATTTTGTAAATGAGAATCTACTAGTATCATGTGTCTTTA
>VDFB02241847.1:0-16148 GCA_007258455.2 Sequoia sempervirens
CCCATTCACAATGTGTGGAGAATGAGTCTCATTTGGCTCAATTTTAACATTTGAGCGGGAAAAAAAGTGAAATTTAAGTTTAATTTTGCTTCATGTCAGCCTGTGATGAGGTATTAACAGGTAAAATAGGTAAACTACCTATAAAATCACCTATCTAAACTAATTTTAACATCTCTCACATCCACTAACTTAATCCACATATTCATCAATCAATCTTTCATCTCAAGTCAAGCAACTTAGGGTTTTATCATTGCATGACATCAAGAAAGCTTACTAAGATAGTCAAGGGTTGAATCTTCCTCCATTGTTGTATATTTTCAAGATGAATCATCATGGAATGGTAATAAATTCAATTTTTTCATGTCTCATTGCTTTCTTTCATCATTTTGGTTTAAGTACCTAAACGGGGTTTGACTAGGGCAAACCCCCATGCCCTAACATTCACCATTTCTTCTTCTCTTCTTGTGTGTTTGCAAATTTAGGTCTATTGGAAGCTTGGAAATAATTGAAGATCAAGTTGCAAAGTTGTTCAATTCTTCTTCTCATTCAACAAGTAAAAATATCATCAAAATCTCATTTTTAGACCCATAAATCAGAGTTTCGAAAGCAGACACCTATAAGGCATCAAAGTACAGATCGGAAGCTTCAGAATCCACCTTTGAAAATATAGAAATTCAAAAGTGGACTCATTCACCATAGGTCATGAATGAGTCCACCCCAAGGTCAGTTTTTTGATTTTTACATTTTTAGATAACCTTTTGTCAGAAACGGGCTTTGGTGCTGTTTGGCAGAACTAGGATTGATTCACCCAGAATGGTGAATGATTTCCTCTAGGCCTGAAAATCAACATCAATAGTGTTTTAGAAGCAATTTCTAGTCTCCCTCAACCTTTCAGGTGCACACTTCAAGTTTCATTCATTTATGTTTAGCTTTGCATTCGTTTCTAGTCCATTGTTGCATTACACAATGTGTTTTCAAACACCACTTGTTTCTTAGGTTTTACATATTTAATCAATTAATTTTATCAATTAATTGCACTTAGATCATTTAATTTAGTCTAAATAGCATCACACATAACATAATTTGAATGAACCCTTTAGCATTTTTGGCCTACCTCTCTCCTTTTAGGTGAAAAACCCTAGAAGAGCTAAAAAGGATTAGGGTGCCAAAAATCTATGATTCAAAATTTATATGCCACTCTATGCAACCCTTGAGCTATGTAGAAGATTATTATGGAAGAATTGATATAATGTTCATGGTCACACACATACATAGCATACATGAAACACACACCAATAAAGCATATGCCTTGATACATGGCACACACACCAATCAAAGTTAATAAGCATCATAATAGACACATGGAAAAAATGAGATAAGTCATCACTTAACATAAAACATATCTAAGGAAAATATCACCACCAAATAGGTATAAGATCTAATCCACAAAACATAACATATACATGTGCCAAAAATAGGCCTAAAACATAGATATGAGCATGGAACAATCAATGCCTCAATCAATCACATAGATGGCTAGAGAAATGGTCCCATATTTGGTACAAATTTTGATAATATCACGAATGAGCATCCTAGAGGATGGAAAGGAGTGTTATGATAGAAACCTTGTGTCTCTATGAGATAAATTTCATAAACCCTTTCTTAAGGTGAAAGCACTCTCAACATCCAACACCTCAAAAGTGGTGGCATGTCTATGGCACATATGCCAAGGCTATGCAAGCACTCCAACTATGTTAGCAAATGATATCCACTGAGAGGCTCTACCATTTTGTAGCATATCACCATATGAAATCCACATTAAGGCTCTATCATGTTGTAGCATATCATTGCATGACCCACATGTTGACTTCTTACTAGCCCTCCAAGAATATCACCAAATTTTATTATCTTGGTTAAATTTAATACCCCATGTGTTTTATTAGTTCTTGGTAGATTAAAACTAATAAATCTCATTCATTGCTAACTTGGAGTTACTTCTAGACCTAGAACGATGTTGAGAGACACTACTTCCTATTAGTTAAATAGTGACTTTTATCAAACTAGTTAGTTATTAACCTGACTAGGAGAGTCCTCTTCACATTGTTGAAGTCTCCACGTAGGCACTTCTAGAGTTTTGGCTCACCTCATGTGGTTGAGACAAGTGTCATCAGTTTATGAGACACCTCTTGCATAATCACTTGCCACTTGCTAGAACATGTGAGTTAACAAGTGTTCCATTATTGAAGGGTTAGTTAGTCATTGTGTTTGACTTGACGACTTTTACCACAGGTTACCAATTTAAGCAAGGTTACATTGTACATTCTATTCAACTCTAGTATCGATCTCTTGATAATATCATTTGTCTTGTTGTGTGTTCATAGCTTGTGAAGTTATCTCAAGTTTCTTGCTTTCTGATCATGGCCAATCACAACATGGTATCAGAGCTTTGTTAACAAAACCTTTCCCTTATTTGCAAAAATCCCACATTTAGCCTAGTCTAGAGTTCCATGCAACTTTATTTACATGTAATATTGATCCTTTTTGGGCAGCATCTTCTCCTTGAGTTCACATGCACCTATGTGATTACACTAAGGTTGATCTCTTCTAGAGAGAATCCTATGATTTACATTGTGGGGTTCATATTTTGGAGCAGCATTCCCATGTATAACATGGTCAATATGTTTGCATGCATGGCAGTCACAATTTGCATATAATAGAATCTCTATTAGAAAGAAGCAGAAGAATGACTTCATTCCAGTCTCATAAGTTGATCTAGTTTTGTGTCTTCTAAGAATTATTCGCACAGCCCTTGCTTCACTTAGCAGTAACCTGAGATATGCACAAGAAATCTGTAAGCATATCATATAGCTGCGATCGTGGGAATTGAAAGGTGCAGACCATCGAGTAGGCTGAAACGCGTTTCTAGGATGCGATCCATATTGAAGCGCATGACTCCCGCGAACTCGATCAAATATCCATCTGCCTCCTCCCTCCTGACGTGCGGTGACTACTCCTGTTGGATGAAGATAAGAACATGCCCTCAAAATGATCTTCACAATTCCTCTGTTGTTCCAGATTAAAGGAAGTTTGCAAAGAGAAGAGGGTGTTCTAAAAGGTTTCTCCTATTTCATTCTTCTTGCAACGATTTGCCATCATCAGAGACCTCGAAATCCCTTTTACATGGTGGAGGCATACTGTTGTGACTTGATCTGCAGCTGGAAAGGCGTCTCCAATGCACCTTATGCCAAAGATCTGGACTATATTCCCTCTCACGATGCCTCCACGCATGCAAGAAAGAGTCTTTTGAGTTGGGAATACCCTTCCATTTGGGCACCAGTCACCAGCAAGTGCCTACCTACATGTTCGTCTCTCCCACATGGCCACATCACAATCCAAGGCACAGTTAATTTTATACACTTCTCCCTCAGTTTTCGTGGACATCTCCTTACCTGGCGGCTTATTCTCATAGTCGAATTTATAACAATTAGTGTTAACATTTTTTTAGCTTTAATAAAAATTGTTAATACTAATTGTTAGTAGTAGTTAAATAGTCGAATTTATAAAGAGTTTGTAAAAGAGAAGCTACTTAATTTTGGTGACATCTTTCAATAGTTAAAGACTAGAGGCTTTTGTATTAACATTATAATTAGTCTTCAAATTAGACTTACGTTGTATAATGAGATTTTTGTTCTAATAACATTTATTGTAATATTGCAAAATTAGTTCAACCACTAGCAATAAATGCAATAGTTAGCAGTTAATTAATCATCAAAACTGACAGTTTTTGCTAGACAGGTCACCAAACTCCACATAGTGTTCATAAAGGAGGGATTTTCTTCATTTTTCCATAACTTTCAAACACTAAGTCAAAAGTTTGATTGTGAATAGTTGTTGGAAATCTCTTTCTGAGTTGGACAAATTAGCATCAAGACAATGTCAAATTGTGCTTAACACATATTTTGTTTCTTCCTTTAATAAGAAAACTTAAAGTTTCTAAGTGGGAAATTAGGCACATATGATTATTATATCTTTAGATTAGCTGCTCAAAACTAGTATTACTTTTGTGAAAGTGAATATCACTTGCCCATTTCACTCTCAATTATAAAGTGTCATTATTCGTTACATTGAAATTGCTATATGCACTAAAACATATAAAATTTTCTCATGGTCATCGTGTCTTGGGCACTTTATATTTCTTCTACATTTTTTTCGTGATTCTAAGTTTGACACTCAAATAATGTGGGAATGATTAAAAAGAATACTTGAAAAGATGATCAGCTCCTCCACCATCATCTATTACATGAGATTCTGGAGACACTTCATTGAAAGCATCCAAAAATTCCTCACATCACTTTTTTGGCACTTGTTCTACATCGGTCTTCACATGGAGTATTTGAACATGCAGAAAAGTAATCATCATTTTATGGGGGGCTACATAGTCTCTCTTCATTATATATAATCTCTTTTGGAAAGGGGCATTTATTTCCCACGAGGTTTTTCTCCTTTCCTTAATGTAAGAGAGTACTCCCCTCTGCCCGACATTCAAACTCATCATGAAATGAAATGCATAGCACAATTCACCATGACTCAACACAATAAACGAACAACAATTTTTCATTAATTCAAAACATAATTACATTACGCTAGGTGACCATTCATGGCCTTACCCTTTCCTACAACCTTTCCATCATAGTTCTGCCCCAAGCTTTTTCTCTTTCTATTCCTTTGAGCTCTTGGCTTGTTTTGAAACCTCCTCGTCCATCTCTCTGTTCTTTCTGCTAAATTCCATTTGGTTTGACATGGTTGGCATTATGTTATGCCTATTTGAATACTCACCCTCGATCTGAGAAAAGATCAATGATCCGTAGTGTAGTCCCACCTAGCTTCTTTACAACGGCCAACGATTAACCCATAACAGTTATGCCAACCACACACCCCAGTACTACAGTCAATCCGACCCTCGTCTGCGGGTATGCAGTAACCTCCAACTCATCCTGAAACACTACCAACATCATGACTTAACTGCTACGGGTTAGTAGTAACAGTAGTTATAACATCACTAACTCCCCACACTACCACAAGAATAATGGACAACCACCATGGAGACGTGGTTTATGTGCTATACCGTAAGCTTAACAAACGATGACCGTGGGGGTGCGGTTTCCCCGCAATACTGCGAGCCCACTAGATGACCACTGCGAGAGTGCAGTTTCCCCACAATACTGTGAGCCTACCAAATGACCACTATGGAGGTGTGATAAAGACACTTTTTGGTTTGTAATGATAATCGATGCTGGTGAAAATTGATTCTTTCCATACTTGATTGACATCAAAGTTGTGTGAGACTGAGAAATGCCTATGAACACCAAACCAGAGAAAACCAAAAGAGGAAAGTAAACTTGAAATTCTTTTTGGGTGAGGTCAATAGCTTATTCGCCCGAGATGCTCCTACATCAGACACACTAGGTAGAAATATTGTGAGCATAGGATCACAATAGTGTAATTGAGTGATAGAACCACCCTTTTAGGTTCACATCAACCTGCAGCAAACTCCTTCGCTATCTAAGTGGTGGAAACCAATCTTTCTTTTGCCTCTTCCAACATCGTGCTAGAATAAGCACCACTTCTCTCCAACAACACCACATTTTCCTCCCCTTCTCCATCATGGACTCACATCCATCATAGCCCAACCTCATCTACCATATGATTTCCAGACTTCTCTCCTCTTTCATGGATACAAACCCACCTCTAACCATCCTCCTCTACCAAAAACAACCTATAACATCTTCGACCATCTCTACAAAAAACCACGCACTATCTGCAACATCTACTATAGGATCTTGTCCACTATCCAATTCACCTTTCACTCCCACATTAGAAAAAAAATAACATCACATGACTGATTTACCTCATCCGTATTCACAGTTCCAACACTGAACTTCACTAAAATGTCATCCACATCCTCACCAACTGTAACTTCTCATTCTTTTATCTTTGTTATGACCTCTTTGCTTCTCACTTCCTTCTTTCCTTCTTCTTCACTCTTCATTCCTTCCTCAGGGCATGTCTCAACTGCTACTTCTTCCATAGGGGCTGCTCTCTCAGCTTTCTCCATCCAACTCAAGTTGCAATACAATTTTCTATGGTCCTCTTTCTTCATTTCAATCTTCTTCACCACTTTTCTCTCACTCATTCTAATACACTTTCCCACTTCTTCTTGCACCATCTTTCCCACTTCTTCACAAGCTATCTTTCCAAACTTCTTTAACATTTCACCATCAACTTTCACCCAATACTGCTCCCAAAACAATAGTTGCATGGGTCTCTTCACAACCCATCCCATCTTGTCTATTGTAATATTCCACAACTCACACATTCTATTTGCAACCACTAGAAAATCAACACTCACTACCTCTACAAGTTCCCCCTACAAAAAGCCTCTTACCACTATCCCTCCCACTCAACGGGATTGGAGATGCACCCATATATTTTCTATTTTCTACCCACTTCCTCTCTATTAGGAGATTTTACCACCTTCTACCTAAGCCCTCATCTCTGTTGGAGGACAATCAATATGATTCCCGTGGAACCAATGGCCTCTCAATGCTTCTTCACTCTTCACAAACTCTTGACCCATGGTCCTGGTGGATACTCTCCATGCTCAGGATAACCTTCTTTGATACCAATTGATGTACGAGAGTACTCCCCTCTCCCTGATATTCAAAAAATTTCCATGAAATGAAATGCACAACACAGTTTTCCATGACTCAATACAATAGATGAACAACATTTTTTCATTAATTCAAAACATATAGGTGACTGTTCATGGCCTTATCATTCCTTGCAACCTCGCCATCATAGTTCTACCTCGAGCTTTTTCTCTTTTTGTTGCTTGATCTAGAAGCTCATTCTTGGACCTTCGTTAGTCTCTCTTCCTCCCTTATGCATTCTCTTTGTTCTTTCCTACTAAATTCCAATTCGATTTTCAACCATTTGGTGTTGTTTTGTTACATACTTTGTTTGAATACTAGCCCTCAGATTTTGAGAAAATGCTCGATGATCATGGTGTAGTCCACCTATTCTCACTTCTAGCGGTTGATGGATTTAGCCCTTATCGAGTTATACCAACCCACACCTGTAGGTACCATAGTTAATCCAGCCCTATTTGGCCGGGTGTCGGTAACCTCAGACTAATCCATAGCTTCCCGCAAGATCATGGCTTAACCATTGCCGGGTTAGGTAAAATAGTTATAACATCACTAACTCCCAAGCTACTCCACAAAGCCACATAATAGGCTGACCACCACGGGGATGTGAACCTACCATACCATAAACAACAAATGATATGCGAGTTTGCAATTTCCCCTGAGATACCAGCGATCCCCTGGATGACCATTGTTGGAGTGTCGTTTCCCACAATATCCTTGGGCTACAAATGACCACTGGAGGTTCGTTAAAGGAACTTTTTAGTGCATGGCAGTAAAATGATGCCAGTGAGGTTGATTTTTCCACTTACTTGATTGACCCATCAAATTCTATGAATGAAACACCTATAAACATCAAACCGGAGAAAATAAAATTAGAAAGTAGAAGCCCGAAAATGTGTTTTGGGTGATGTAGATAGCTTGTTCGCTCAGGATACTCCTGCATTATTTCTCCTCTTTATGATAAATTTTTACGTGAATACCTATCATAGCCTAGTAATTAGGACTCATCATCATGCATACATTGCACCCTAAGTTACACTTAAGGGGGGTTGTTGGTGTAATACTGACTATCAAACTAGTTACTCCTGCATCATTTCTCCTATTTATGATAAATTTTTACATGAATACCTAACATGG
Organism: Sequoia sempervirens; assembly: GCA_007258455.2. NCBI lineage: Eukaryota > Viridiplantae > Streptophyta > Pinopsida > Cupressales > Cupressaceae > Sequoia > Sequoia sempervirens. The sequence continues at coordinate 7,845 of VDFB02241847.1, forward strand.
CCTAGTAGTTAGGACTCATCCTCATGCATACATTGCACCCTAAGTTACACTTAAGGGGTTGTTGGTGTAAATACTGAATATCAAATAGTTACATCTTGTTAACTAACTAGGTTTATTCGCATTGCTTACAGTCTCAAGTTAGGGACTTCTATAGTTTGGCCTCACCTCATGTGGATTCAAAGACAAGTGTCCTCACTTTGTGAGACACCTCTTACATGGTCAGTTTTCACTCACTAGAACACTTGTCATGTGGGTTAACAAGTGCTCCATTATTGAAAAGTTAGACGTTCATTGTGTTTGAATTGACTACCTTCATCACCTTTCCTATTTAAGCAAGGTTACATTGTACATTTCATTCAACTCTAGTATCAGTGTTTTAACAATATCATTTGGCTTATTTTGTGGTCATAGCTTGTGGAAGTTATCCTAGGATTTTTTCTTTTTGATTGTGGCCAATCCCAACATTCCAACCCCTATACCTCAATCCTAGGTTCCCTCATGTACCAAATAGCCATAGGTGTGACATAAAATGGGCTCTAGGAGGAATTCACTACCAATTCCATGAAAGAAATTCCGCACAAACAATTCTGAAAAAATTCACCTCAAAGGGAGGAATTCACAGCCATGAAATATATGCATTTAAAGGTTTATTTATTAATTTTTTGTAGTGAGTAGATTGTTGGTGGTGGGTCAGCCCAGTAGAATTTTTCTTGATGCCATAAAAAAGATTGCATAAAATTTCATGACATATAAATAGAGGAAGAAAAATTCCAAAAATCAAGATGACAACCTTGTTCATAAAAGTAGCTCATTCAAATAAAGTTTAAAATGCAATTTTTAAAATTTTATAATACATAAAGGATAAAAGCAACAAATTTTCCAAGCCTCCTTTAATGGAGTCCCATGAAAGCTTCAAAACCCCCCAAAAAATTCTAACTTTTAAAAAAAATTGCAAAATCTCAAAAGTACCCTTTTGATTATAAAAGAATCTAAGATTTTATAAAAAAAATTACCATAACTTACATTCTAAATACCCATTTTCAAATTTTTAACACAACAGATTTATCTACAAAAAAAACCTCTTAATCATTCATATAGAATGATGCACTATACTCTACCTAACATGAGTGCAAACAATGGCAAATAGATCCTTCATACGCACAACCCAACAATATTTCCCTACCAAATTTAAGCCCCCCTCCTACCCACTCCCCTATGTCAATTAAATCCATTCCCAACGACCCATTTCCCAAAATTTATGGTCCATTATCTATTATCCATTTTTTAAGAGAGTAAAAGTGAAGAAGTGTTGGGCAAAGGATGAATAACCCCACGTGAGAATGAAGACATTCCATCCAAATAAATCCTTTCGTTTTATTTTTATATTATTCTAAACTTTATTATTCCTTTTGCAAAATAAAATATTCAACATAACTAAATGTTTAGATTTATCCAATAAAGTCATAAAGCTAAATGTTGATTTAATTCTAATTGATATTTGTTCATAATAAAAAAATTCAAGTCAACTAAATTAAATTATTCTTTAACAAGCAATATTTCTAAGAAATCAATAAATTAAATCAAATTACATAACAATAGCTATTAGTTTATATTTACTAACCATTTTCATTAAAATATAATGGAACTTTTTTCAAACAAATAATTAAATTCATTTTGTTCTTTCTATCAAGACTATAATAATTTGCAATAAATATTCTTTTCTACTAAAGCATAAATATTAAATTTTCAATGTAAATATTAAATTTTCACAAATATGGTAAACGCATATTTCAAAATACTTTAAATACAACACAAAATATAAATCAAACGCAGACAAAGACTCAATCATAATTTACGTGTTTTCTTGAATTTTGAAATTGCCACCAATTCAAATATGAATTAACACAATGATTCACAAATATAAGCAGATTTAGATGGATAATCATAATCCATGTCAACTTCTCCATGTTCTAACCATTGGCTTAGTACCTATATGTTTCTTGGACACTTAGTTCAACATTAGCATACCTACTCCATATAATAAACAATTGAAGAAACATAATAAAACCAACACACTATAAATTGTAACATGGTATCGAATCATCAAATCTATTGTAACCTTCTACAACTAGCATGATCTAAGAATACTATGAATAATCAGCAATAATACATATATTTGAAATATTCAAATGATCTAACATAAATGAGCATATAATATGAACCCAATAATGAATATTAAAAAATACAAGCCAATACATAACCTCATGCTGAAAACTCCATGATGGCCATACAATCATCACCATAAAATCATGCATACTACATCCTCAAAATATCTTGATGGCACAAAGAATTCATCAACAAGTTTGATGCAACATACCAAAGCACATGAATCGCACAATACATTTAAGAAATACTTAATATAACACATATCACATGAATAACAAAGGACAAAAGGCAACATAAAGAGGATTCATTTAACGAAATATAAAAAACTATGAAAATTAATTGAGTTAAATTAAAACCTATCTTGAAAGATTAGAATTATCCCAAGAAAATGTCCTAATTGTTACATAATATGAGAAAGAGCATAGGAATTTTCTACACTTTGGGATGGATGAAAATCTAGTTATACTTCTCCAGTTGGTTAATCCTTATTTTTATGTTCTATTTTCCCCTATGTATTGCCTCCTCAAAATATGAATCTCTATTATCATAATCCCAACCTTATCACTTTTCATGCTATGCCCAAAAAATCACTTCTATAATTCATTTAAGACATGATTTTGACGAAGTATGATCCATGTACAAGATAGACCCATGATAGTGTGTCTCACAGTTTGTAGGACATTAGAATTTTGTATGGTTGAAGAGTAAAATATTACCTTCATTTAGGGGTGTTTCTTCAAATCAAGATCATTAATACTTTTTCAAAGGAATTTAAATTTTTTAATATTTTAAAATATGTTTTGCTCATGGATAGAACCTCTCCACCTTCCTTCTTGTCTATTTAAACTTCAAACATTTGGTTGGATAAATAGATTGAATCATTATGATAAGACAACTTATATGATCATAGCCCTTGGAGTAATATTCTCAAAAACTATAATTTTGAATATATAATTATTATATTTATTTTTTATTTTCTATTGAACATATTTTTTCACCAAACATCAATGTATTCACTCTAATGTGTACAAAAAATTAGAAAAATAGATATATATATGTGTGTGTGTGTGTGTGTACTTGATATTGATGTTCTTGTTTCACCAAAAATAACATTTAATTTGAATAGATATGGGAAAATATGTGTGATATGGAATAAACCTGCATCTAAATTATAATTAATCTCATATTGAAATTTAATAAAAAATAAAGTATGCAACACGAATTTACAAAAAAAAATTCTATGGACTAGATATTGTTGATACCAATCTATGTTTAAGAATTTATAGTTTTATCCTTCTTGTTAGAAAGGTTATGTTATATGGAATAAATTCCACTTTATAAACATATTATTACCTATAAAATTAAGTTGTTCAAAATTACATAACTATCATTTGATCAACCCAAACCTATTTTTGCCTGCCATTTCTGAAACCTGAACATTCCAAATTGGGCGTTTTGGATAGATTTTCGTGGTCGTTTGGTGATCTTATGTTGAAAGACTGGGTTCAATTCCCTCGTACTGAAGACAAGGTACAGTTTGAAGCGGACTGAAATGTGCTTAGGTCACATTCAATCCAATCCATCGTGATGTAGTAATGGAAATAAGTGACAAAATAGCAACAGGTTTCGTAAATAATTTACGTATAAATGACTGACTTTTGCTTTATCACGGGATTCCTTAATCTACCATGGTTATATTCAAAGCTGCTTTCTTTGAATAGCCAAGTTTCTATGACTCTATTTATGTTTATTTAAGGTGTCTCTTCTGATGGCAAAGATGACAACATTGACTGTCCAGCCATCCAATTAGTTCAGCTGTCAGAGATCATGTTATTTCAACAAACAGTTGTCCCCTTGGGACGCGGAATCAAATCCCAGTCCCACTGCCCGCCTGTTACTCTTCACATGCAGGTGACCTCATGATAGGTTTTTGATGGTGAAATGGACACTTGGGCATAAATAGAGATGTGGGCTATTTATTAAATATGACTTTCTTGTCATGTATTTATCCATGCTTTGTACTTTTATGTTTAGGGTCTGTTTTGATTATTGTAAATCTTACTATTAGTTTATTGGTAGTATAATTATGTAAGAAAATAGTTTACGATATTTCATATTTTAATTGCTTTCATCAATGATTCTGAAATTTGCATTTTTTTATAACTATACTTATCATTGATTATTTTGGATTAGATCCATGGATGTGGACTTGAGCTAGGTATCTTCTAAGGACATAGATTTGAATCCTTCACTTTAAAATTATAATTTCAAATTCTTGGCTTGCAAGGATTGTCACTAGTTATTGTAAGCTAACGCAATGCATTTTATATTGATTTGTGTGTGTGTTTGTCGTATTTAATTACATTAATTCACTCATTTGACAATTATCTATGACAGCCTTAGACTTATGAAATAATTTAACACTGAGTATTTATGATACCAACATAGATAAATTATTAGAATATTTGCATTAGAACACATCATCATAGTTCTATTACATGCTTGTTACTTGCCCTCAATCTTTCTAATTAGAGTTATATAGTTTGTTAGCTACGACTATAATTGTGTAGAACATTGGCCTCACAATTCAATTGATTCCCCAGAGTTGTTTGTAAACATTACATGTCCTTACAACAAGTAGACATAAAAAATTGAGGTGGGTGAATTTCATTAGGTAGCCTCCTATTGACTTGTTTGTGCACATCCATTTAGTTCTATATTAAAGATTACACACAAACACACGCATATATCAAATCTACATTCTTGATATTCAACTAAGGTGAAGAGAAATCAATTTATAGAATTAGAGATCTTCATTTGAATCACCCATAAAATTACTAAGCAATTTTTAATTGATTCCTAACACCTAGTGCGCCACTTTTGCATCACTAGTTATTGAGCAATCAATTCAATTTATTTAAATTTCATTTTAATTTAACATTTATTTTAATACCAATCCCAACTCATTATCCTAGAACAAATTTGTAAGTGTGTTTTCAATTGCATTTTGGTCAACCCAACATTTTTAATGCCTCTTAATGTTTAGCCTTCTAGTTTTGCATTGTTTTATTAAATTTTTAGATCTAATTTTTTTAGTGTTTGTCATATTTTGATATTATATTAGGGTTTGAGAATTTGTGCTTCGTAGATTTATTTTACTATAGTTTTTGAATCATTATGTCATGTTGCATTCCTACAATCTACCCACCCTCTCATATTCCTTTATAGTTTCAATTTCTAATATAATCAAATTACTATTCTTTCTACTTTAAAATGTATGAGTGGTTTATATTGGTTCATATTTTATCTCTTTTACCCATACTATTTTTTTATTTCACAAGACTTAAAATCCTAATCATCCTTAGCCAATGAGTTCTCACCTAAACCCTAATATGGCTACACAATCCAATGATAATGAGATATTTTCTAATGCTCATGTTGAGAGTAATTTAGAGGACCATAAAGAATGCATGATTCAGACCATAATGCATATGTAGCTAAGAAAGATCTTTCTTTTCTTAGAAAAATTAATTTTGATGCAATTATTCATCCCCAATGTCATATATAATTCGCTATTATTTTACAAAAGATGTTAGTGGGTGATCCATTTTGCATGAATATCATTCATGGTATTGATAGTTTGTTGGCATCTTTTATTACTTTTCCCTCTCATTCTACATCATCTTTCAATCCCTTTCCTACCAACACCACCCCTTCCATGAATTATATTGTTCATGTTTTCATTCTTAGTGTACCACCTACCTCGTTCATTCCTATGTATAATTCTCCCTCTAATTTTGACTCCATTAGTGTTCCACTCATTTCTAAACATATAGATCTATAAGTATTGTTCTCCATACTTATGAAACTCATATTGTTCCTCCTTGTATTCTTTCACTCCACTTTATAATTTGAATCCTCCTTGCATATTCATGATATTACCTCCTCAAACACATCCTAATATTCCTCCATTATTTCCAACCTATATTGCCTCTTTCGTAAGGTTGGAAAATTATTGTGTGAATCTTTCCTCTCTATATTATTCATGATTTCAATCTTTGAATCCTTTCTCTCCATATTTTTTTTGAGCTACCTACTACCTTCCTAAATAGGCATAAAAATAACTATGCTTTATTTGGCTAAGTGTTCCAAAGAGTAACTAGTGTTTATTTTCTAAGTAATATGATCTAGAAAAAGATAACCTAAACTATCAACCTAAATAAAACTTATAAAATATTCATATGCAAATTATAGCATCCTATCTTTTACACTTGTATATTAATGAAAAGAACATGGACCAACAAAGTTTATTTTATACAAAAGTGGTACTAAGCAATCCACATAATATAATTGCATGCTCAAAGTGACATATCAACATGTGATGGCATAGTTGACACATATAAATGTACATGAAATTGTGGCCCAAGAAGAATATTTTGAAACATAATGGTTTTCATCAAAAAAAGGCATGGAGGAGATATAAGATCCTGAAAACTATTGGATCACTGTCCAATTTTCTCTACCAAACCACCCTTCAACTCCAACTAGGATACCACCACTAGAAAAGATAAATACTTAAAAAATTATCCTCTTATCATGTGTCACTATTATTTCCTAGACCCTAATAGGGTGTCAAGATTTTTCCAAGTCTGATATGTAAATAATTGTATCAAAATCCATAGAAGCTTGATGTCCAACTTGTGGGTATCAAATTTTTGAAGAACATGATACAAAGGTTTTGAGGAACCTAATACTCAACATATAGGTATAGAGCTCCATAGAACCTCAATACCTCATATTAGGGTCCTTGAAAAACTTGATTCTCAATAGATAAGTATTGTGTTCTTTAGAAGTTCAATACCCCAATAGACTAGTATCAAATTTGGGGAGGTTTGATACCCAAGTGACAAGTATAAAAATTCTCACAATATTGATACCCTAGCACGAGGTAAAATCCCAAGAAAAATTTAAGAAAAAATTCACTCTAGTATTAGACTTATTTTAAATTTGATACTCTAACACATAAGTGAACCTTTAACACAGAAAACTAGCAAGCTCAACTTCCACACTCAACAAGACATAACTTCCTAAATTTATGAATTTTTTCAAGATGGTTTGATGCAAATGATTAAAGGACCATGTGTACCATTTAGGCCACACAAGATGCTTTTAAAGGAATTATTGCCATATAATGAGACACAAATAAACACTACCTCATTAACACAAGGAAAATGAGCTACATAGCAACACATGAGAAAATTGGTGAGGAATACTATACTCATCTAACATGAAAATCAAGATGACCCAAAAAACAACATAGGAATTTCAATTATTATGAGAATATATTATAAGTTCAACCATGCACACCCATAACTAGAATTACAACATATAATCATTTAATCAAAACTTATACATTATCATTGAACTTTAGCTATAAAAACATACCAATAGCCTTACAAGATGAGTTGTGAAAAAGTAACAAATGGTATACATAAACAATTCATTTTAAATGGATTCATCCTAGGAATGGATGAGCTATAAATACATAAACCAAATCATGGTATAATTATACAATAATTATAATTTTCACATGAAACCCTCTAACAAAGATTCAATCAACAATTAATTTATTGCATAAATACAAGGTGGATTCTACTTCCCAAAATTATAAGGATCGCACTCAATTTATATAAATAATACAAGAATATTATTACATTAATAATAAACCACATCTAGAACGCTCCAATAATCACAAATTATAACATAAAATACTAAACCAGGTACTCTTTTAGCTTTTAAGGGATCTTACAAAATGGACGAAGTATGGAATGCTACTCACAACCCTACCAACTTACCATAATCAAGTGTAATAGATTTATGCCGTAGAAAAAAGGACCCTTTGCTTGACATGAGATTAATTCACGATAAATTGGCTTAATGAGGCCTTGATTTAGGTGTTGTGAGGCATTTTATGCATCCACACTAGGTCTTGGACCCTTGCAAATTGAATAACATGCTTTTAATGACGTCTTGTAAAGGTGTTGCAAAGTCTTGTAAAGGACTTTCACGCTTTTCTATACTTAATTAACCTATTTCTCCCTAATTCAACATTATAAAACATATTTAATTACATTATCA
>VDFB02241849.1:0-11217 GCA_007258455.2 Sequoia sempervirens
GAATTCAATGGTCAAGATTGAACCACCATGGCCAAGTTGAAGGGCTATGGTGAGTTGAGGACTCACAAGCCCTCACATCTTGACATGTGGAAGGTGAAATGGCCAAGGATGTGATGAGGTGTAGGTGAGGTGGAAGAAGGACATGTGATGTAGAAGAAGGATATGTACCTTGAAAATACATTGGGAGAGGAGAATATTACCTTAAAAGGAAAGTTCTTGTTCCCAAATGGTTGGAAAGTGACATGAGAGGAATTTTAGTATTCCTCAAAAATCTTTATGGGGAAGAGGAAAATAGTTGGGAAAATAAATGTGAATTAAAAATTCTCATGCTTGGAAGAATCCCATGGACAAGACAAGATTCCAAAAAGGAAAGCACTTGTCCACATGTGACTTGATGTGACAAGTCAAAAATTCTAGAAGATGCATAGGAAAAGAGGATTCTAGGAGGAATAAATGTGAATTTTAAATTCACATGGGAAAGAGGGTCAATGCTAAGAAAGGAAAATGAAAAGGTTGACTAAACAGGCATGCAAAATGTGGCTAATGACTTTGATTAAGGTTGTGCAAACACATGATTAGGAGGATTAATGAGGGATTAGAAGCAAGTGGAAAATGTTGGAGGATGTGACATTAATCTTGATTAAGGTGTGCACATCCTAATCATGAATTAATTAAATTAATCCAGATTAGAGGGTTATGGAGGATGTGACAATGAGAGAGAAAAAGAGGAATTAAAAATTGGCTTAAATTCAAATAGGCCACATGACTAAATTAAATAAAGTGATGTATTTATTTAATTTAAAGAGGAAAGAAGTAAAAGGTAAAAGTATTTAATTATGGAATTAAATACTTTAGGAACCTTATACAAATGATGAAATATTAATTAAATGAATGATTTAATTAATATTGGTGAAGAGGATGAAATAGATAAGTAAAGGGATGAGTAAGGAGACAAGTTTGACCATATGGAAGTGGTCAAATTTGGATGTCTACACCTACAACAACACACTTTTCTACAAAAAGGTGCTTAGCATGAGACAAAATTACAAGGAAATGAACAAGACTTCACAAGTAATTTGATCAATCAATTAGATACACACAATGAAGCAAAAGAGTAAGAAGGAAAAATACCAATCACCGATATCCAAGGTTTTCACTAATATTCATGTCCAAAAGAGCTACAAAGTATACAAAAATATGCAAGAGGACTCAAAAGTCACTAATTCAAACTAGAGCATAATCAAAACTAAGTGTAAATGATTCAAAGAGTGACCATAAACATCTCCCAAGCAGTTGCACCAGAATAGGAGCTAGAAGCTACTTTGGTCATATGCATCCAAAAAGCCTAAAATATAGCTCCTAAATCTCCTCCAAAAATACTCCAAAGTGTTGAAAAATTCAAGCTTGACCATGTCCATCATGAAGGCATGCAAAACCACCCCCTAGATGCTCTCATATCCTTCCAACAAGGTGAGTAAATACCCCTATATGCTCGACTTTGGTCAACCAACTGATTCAACCAATTCCTATATGCTTGCAAAAGCATAAATTCTCAACTATATCTCCTTAATGTGTTTAAAAGACATGGTATTCCATTTTTTAATTTAAAATAGCAACTTGACTAAGTGCTTTATAACAATAACACTTAATTCAAATTCACCTTTACAATTCAAATTAATGCAAAAATAATGGGAAACAACATATAAGTCTTAAAATACTTACATGCATTAACATATGAAAAAATATTTTATGCACTCACAAAAGGCCGAGGTATTAGTTGTTTACAATTTTTTTTAAAAAATATAGGTAAAAAATACCTTTTGTTGTTGGCCTCCATTATGGTTTTGAAACCCTAGACACCAAAACAATGCAAAACTCATTTCATTTTTCTTTTGACATTCCAGAGACTTCATGGTTGTGCTGGCATAGGGTCTACACAGGTATTCCATGGAGGTTTTGATAAAATTATGGGTGCATACCTCATGAAAGTTCAACCAAATGAGCTTAGGTGAGCTCCTGAAAAATAATTTTCTTGTATTCCATTCTATTTTCTAAAGAAAAAAACACTCAAAATTGAGCCATCTTTCAAGAAACAAGGGTATATTTCACTTATTGCTCTCCATTATCATTACTATGCATACCCTGGAGATTACTTGCACTTTTCTGTAGATTTCATGATAGTTTTTGCATATACTTGGCATTTTTTTAAGATTTCATGTATTTAATGTATGAGAAGGGAATTTTTGGCCGTGGCCATACATAAGATAAAAAGACCTTCATTTCTTAATGTACTTTTGTAGAAAATATGCTCCATTCGAGCTTTGCTCATTCATGCATTTTATGCTCAAGCTCTAAGCATTTCCTACTCATATACAAAAGAAATGATGAGTCTTATATTTATTGTATGCATTATCACTTGATATTTTTGCAAAAACAAGTTTCTTGTACTTCATGGTGATGACTTTCACTTTCTTGCAAGCATGAAGGGTTTTTTTTTGTGTGAAAGAGGGTTTTCAAGATATCTCTGTATTTTCTTCTCTTATTTACAAATATAAAACACATACTACCATTATTGGCCACGACCATGTGGTTTTTTTAGGTATTCATTGTTTTTGGGTTTGGATCTTCTATGTTGAGTATTTTCGCTTTTTTTCCCTAGGAAATGCAAAGATATAAGCTACTCTTTGCATATTTTCTTTTTTTTTCTAAAAATGGCCATGGCTCAGCCTCTTTCCTCAAAACACTAGCACTGAAAAAGGGTTTCACTTCTATGCTGGGTGATCCATTGTAAAAATGAGATTCCATTTTTTAGGTAGTTGTATAGTTTCCATGTGAAATCTCAAGCATTGCAAATCATCGTCAAAAAGCATAATACATTGTTACTTGCTCATATTTTTTGGTATTACACTAGATCAATGTAGCATAACCTTTTTCTTTGAAATTCTCATTTGGATCACATATTCTACTATTGAGAAGCTTCACTATTTTTATGTCTCTTTGCTTGTGTAAAAGACACTTAAAGATATTGTTACTTGTCTTTGATTATAAAGACAACAAAACAATCATACTGTCCACCATATATGCAATGATGGTAGGAAGCTTGGTATATCAAGGTTACTCTTAGGTTGTCCCATTTGATAACTTAGACAAATCCTTGACACCATTGGAGCTCATTATACTTACAAAATATGTCATTGGACCTCAAAAAATTGTTTTCTCTTATTCACATGCTATCATCACACTATTGCACAAGCATGCTTATTATAACATAATTGCTTAATGATATGCTATAGGTATATTTACACATTACAAACCCATGCTCACCGCTCCTTTTGTTTCACTTGAAATTCTTACATAAGCATTTTCTCATTGTTTTATTTTTGCAAAAGCATGGTGATTCAAAAGCTTGTCTTTACCACCTCTCCACTTGGCACTTCTGAATAGTAAGAATCCTCTTTAGTATGGCTGAGTTTCATAATCACTTTTACATTCTAAGTTTCATATTTCCATGGCCATCCATTACTCTATGTACTCATTTTCTCTAGAAAAATTCTCTATCTTGCATTATTTGAAAACATCATTAATTCAAAAAAAAGTATGTTTTTTTGTGTGTCTAATCTCAATATGGAGGATACCTTCACAAGTTCCTTACACCCTTTGACATATAGAGATCATGGCTGTCCACATGATATAGTTATAGTTGGCCTTGTGTATATTCTACTGCTTCATACTATGATAATTGACAATTCCAATTACTTTTTCCTATTTGCATCAATGTGTTTACCTTTCTCATGCATTAATCCTCTTCTCCCAATAAATTGTAACCTTGATCATGTATTTCACTCATCACTTATATCTACTCCATGTGACTCAAGTTAGCTCCCGATAGCTCTTCATAGCTCTTGTTGTCTCAAAAACATAATTACTCTTGTACTTATGAATCTCAAACTACAAAACATCATGTAATCTTTGCAAACTAGTTTTGTGCTATGCCATCATTGATTAGGATTGACCATATTAATATGAGAAAACTTCTTATTAATAAGGTATTTATTCATTATCAATATCACCATGGTGAATGAAACTTGTTTTCAAGAATTACATGGTGAAATGAAATATGACTATCCCTCTCTAATGAAACAAAGGGAAGAATGCTAGGCTCAACCCTTGTGGGAGCCAAATTTTGACCCACATGTTGTATAGAGATTAAAAAAAATAGTAACAAATATTTCACCTATACCTGCACAAGCAACAAACATATTAAATAAAATAGAGAATATGATAGATGCATTTGATATCTCTCTTGTTTTCTTGGACATCTATATTATGCAAGATATCTTAATGCACATGGGGATTAGACTATAATTATATGGATATTTTCATATGTATTGACCAATGATCCTTCATTTCTCTAATAGAACTCTTCTCACAAATGTAGGAAAAATAGGAGTAACAAGGAGAGAATCAACTGGAGACTGGACAAGCAAGAAAGACTAAAGATGATGCAAAACAAGACAACTTGGATTTATCATTCGGGCAATGATAGGTCCACTCTCTCTATATGTGCATTATTTTCCTTTTATATCTATATATGTATAGTTTTTTCCATCATTTTCATTTAGATAGTTAGTCCCATGGCTTGTGTGGGACACCATACATTTATATTATCAATAAATACAGTTTTGAAAAGATTATGCACTATATTCTATATTATAAGCATTTGCATAATGTAATGTAGTAGTGTAGTCTTCTGATATTTCTTTATGCACATGAATATGATATGGCAGAGTAAAATGTACCTTCTTTTCATTTGTAAAACATAAAAAAATTTACCTATTTGAGCTAGTAGCTAAAATTGGGTAACTTTTTGGTGACATCTGCTATATGTTTGCCTTCTAAACACCTTAACCAATTGCCTAAAGCTTATCCATTGGGAAATGAGTCACTTAGAAGCTAACAAAACTTGAAAACAGTCTTGTACATTACTATAACTCATCAGATTAGTGCATGAGACCTTGAAAACTTATTCAAATACCAAAACTCCAAGACAAACCTACCTAACTGTGCTGAAACAACACTTAGGGAAATGAAAACATGCATCTAAACTAGTGTGCAGTAGCACTTAACGAAAACAAGACTACTAATCTAGCATGTACAATGCAAATCATACCTCACAAAATTTTTTGAGGTGTATCCCATTAACTGGGATAGGTAGAACTTCTCCATCCATGTTTGATAATTAGATTGCATTGTGCTCTTTGCACTAAGTAATAACAAACAGGCCACTCTAGATATTTTCAAACTTGGTGTGCATTCCTAGCCTACTTTTTAATTCATCCCACTTAAGCACAAGGTATCCTTCTTTGAACAGCCTTGGTGTTTCCTTCTTGTCGAAAAAATTATTTGTTTATAATTTTAGAAACTCCATTTTTTTCATGGCTTCATCTCTTGTTTCTTCCAGCTCCATGAGCTATGCATATCCGACAGCCATTGGATCGTCCTAATCAAACATTTCAAGCAGGTTCATAACATCAAGAGCAAGAAGCTCAACAAGTAAAGGCACTCTTGCCTCTTTTCCATATACCAGCATATATGGGAAGTTTCCAATGGATCTTTTCGGAGTTATTCTATCTTCCCACAATGCAGATTTTAATTTAGTGTGTCAAGTTCTCTGATTATCCTCCATTATTCTCTTGATAATTCTGATCAGGTTCTTATTCATTGATTATTCCAAACCATTACCTTGAGGATAATAGTTTGGTGATGTATTCAAATGAATACCATTTCTAACAGTCCAATCACTTACTCTCAATCCAACAAATGCTAAGGAATTATCTAAAATAATTGACTCTAGTACTCCAAATCTTGTAATTAGATCATCATAGAAGTTTAACACAACACTTTCATTGGCTTCTTTCAAAGTCATTGCTTCAGTTCATCTTGTAAAATAGTCAGTTGTAGTGAGGACCTATCTATGACCTACACTAGAAGGTGGATTAATGGGTCCTATAAAATCAATACCCCACCTCATAAAAGGCTATTCCACTTGTATAGGTTACAAAGGAAAAGATGGCAACCTCTCTTTGCTTTCAAAAAAGGCACACTTAACACATTTTCTAGCCCAAGCATGGGTATCCTTGAAAAGGCTTGGCCAATAGTAGCCAACTCTCATTATTTTCCATGTTGTAGTTCTTGGGGAAAAATGTCCCCCAACAATTCCATCATGGAACTCATGAAGAACCTTATCTACTAAATCATTGTCAATACATCTTAAGAGTACACCATTGTGATATTTTCTAAATAAAACATCATTAATCAACACATAAGGAATAGATTGTAATCTGAAATACCTCCTTTTGGCTCTATCTAAACCCTGTGGACACTCACTGACCTACAAGAAATGAACCATATCTTGCATCCAACTTGCATTCAATGCAGGTGCAACAATCCAAGGCTCATCATTAGTGACCAGAAAATGTTTTTTTTCGTCTTTTCCTCACTTCCAGACCCTGAAGCAAGCTATTCACACAATGCTTTACCCCTTACAAGCTTATTTATTTTGATGTCAATGTCATATTCCATGACCTTTGTGATCCATCCTGCCCTTTTCCCATTCAAATCTCTACTTAATAAAAACTATTTCACACTAGGATGGGAAACCATTAGATGAACCTTGTTGTTAGAAATCAAATGCTTAAATTTTTTTCAAACTTATAATAATAGCAAGTACATGTTTTTCTACAAAATTATACCTCTATTCATAATCCTCTAAACCTTGACTAAAAAAGGAAATGGGTTGTTCTAAACCATCATCATTTTGTTGTACCAACTTTGCAGAAATGGTGTCTATGCTACCAAAGGCATACAAAATAAAATATTTTGAAAAGTATGGATTTACCAAAGTAGGAGCTGTAGATAAGGCCTCCTTAATGGCTTCAAAAATGCACTTGGCCTCTTTATTCCAGCTAAAACTTGCACTTTTCTTCAACATGGCAGTTAGTGGTTTCAAAAGATTTGAAATATCTAGAATAAACCTTCTCAAAAAGTAATTTTTCTAAGAAAGCTTTGCAACCCCTTTTTATGATTGGGTAAAGGAAAGATTAAGATAGCACTTACTCTCTCTAGATCAATGGTGATCCCCTTGTTTTGACACTATGTGTCCAAGAAGCTTTCCTTCATGAACAAAAAAATGCATTTTTTGGGTTAAGGGATATACCAAACTCCCTACACCTCTCAAACACTTGTTTCAAATGGGAAAAATTCCCATCTGCATTTTTAGAAAATACTATTATATCATCAAGGTAAATGAGTAATAGATTATAAATTAGATCTTGAAATTCCATGTCCATGGCCATCTAAAAAGTAACAACAACATTAGATAGACCAAATGGCATTATTTTATAGGCCATAGTGCCCCACTTCGTGGTGAAAGAAGTCTTATATTGATCATCTTCCTTTACTCAAACATAGTTATAACTAGAAAAACCATCAAGTAAGGAAAATCTTTCTAAACCAACAACTACCTAAAGGATCTGCTCCATAGAGGGCATCAAATAATTATCTTTTAATGAGGCTCTATGGAGGTCTCTAAAGTATACAAAGAGCCTAATATCTCTATTTTTCTTTCTAACCGATACAAGGTTAGAGACCCACAAGGTATGCTTGACTGGGAAAATGATGCCTCAATCAACTTGGTTAATTCTTTTATCATAAGAGGCTCAAGTTTAGGATTTAAAGGCCTTTGTTTCTGCCTAACATGGTTTGCATTTGGCTCTAATTCTATGGGATGTTGGGAAATTTTGGGATGAAACCCCTTTAAATATGAGTACTCCCATGCAAAGACATCATTAAATTCTTGATAAAGAGCAATAAAAGCTTCCTTGTCTTCCTATGATCAGATTTTACCAATTTTAAGGAGCTTACCTTTGAATATCTCAAGCTCTTCATAATGCTCTTCATAATGTTCCTCCTTGAGCTACATGTTGATCTTGCTATTTATTAGTTGA
The DNA here is from genome assembly GCA_007258455.2 of Sequoia sempervirens. Classification (NCBI taxonomy): domain Eukaryota; kingdom Viridiplantae; phylum Streptophyta; class Pinopsida; order Cupressales; family Cupressaceae; genus Sequoia; species Sequoia sempervirens. Next base: position 8,007 of record VDFB02241849.1, read on the forward strand.
CCATTAGTGCTAAAGATGGATTCCAAGGAAAATAGACCCTTGGGCAGCTTATTAGTTCTCAACTGAATGACTTGATCATCATATTCCTACTTAAGTTTCTCCTAGTTTACCACTATGAACTCATCTTCTCCAACCAGAAAACTCAACACTTGTTCATCACTCTCAAACACTTGCCAATGAATGTTATTATCAGGAATAGAAGGTCTAACAACAACCTTGACATATTGTTGTACCTTTTCTTTCTTAATATCATTAGGTATATCAAACTAAGCATCTATTGTAGCTAGCCTATCTGCATGCTTATTTTGACTCCTAGGAATAGAAATCCTATTGAAAGCATCAAATTACTCTATCATATCCCACACCCTATTCTTGTAATACTTGGCCACATCATTTTTAGTCACATTCAAGCCTCTTACTTGATTGAATATCAACTCAATGCCCCCAAATACCTGAAGGCAACTTATCTTCCTTTTCCTTGCCCATTCCAAGCCCTGAATTAAACCTTCATAGTCAATAGTATTGTTAGAACAAGAGAATGCAAATCTGAAAGAATAATAATACTTGTCACCTTGTAGGGACACAAGCATTGCACCCCCACTAGCTCCATTCTTTCTTTTAGAGCCATCAAAGAACATTTTCCACACTTCATTATGTTGTCCTAGATGTTGTTCCACCTTCTTTTCAAGGTTTTGGATAACTGCATCAGGCTCATGCAACATATATACACCTAGGCCTCTCTCAATGTTTTTACTTGGTTCATCTTCCACATTTTTTGCTTCCCACTCATTTAGAATAATGTTTGAGACATTTTTAGCTTGTGAAATTAACTCTTGAGCAACAACATGCTCATTATCGTAAAAAATAGCACAATTGGCATTTATAACACTTGGTACATAGGGTTCAATGTGATCTTTGACAAGTAATTAGAATTAATGGTTACTTTTGTCTCATATCTAGTCCTAAATAACATGTGGGACCAATCTGAGGATAAATAACCCCCTATTTTGATAGTTAAATCCCTTGACAAACATAAGAAAAAATATGGTGATAGGTTAATAACATATATATCTTGGTTGATGGAAAATTTTGGGTAGGCATGTAGAGTAGGGCTTGCATCCTTAATGACACCTATGGTGTTAATGGCTGACCCATCAAGCTGAACTACTCCCTTTTCAAGAGGTTGATACTTAAAAACCAATCTATCAACAATCTATTTGTGCATAACAAAGCTACTTGCCCTTGAATCTACCATACAATTGTGAATCTAAGATACGTAAAAAGGGGGAGGTTTGACATCTTTATCTAACTATTTATTGTTGTCTTGAGGTGTATTTGTAAAAATAACCTTAACTTGTTCAACTGAAACATCACTAGACACACTCAAATCAGATAAACTAGATTGTAATGAGTCTTTTTGGCCTAGGATGGATAAATAATCCCACATAAACATTGTCACATTAATTTTTTTCATATTCTCAATAGTGTTGAAAGGTGTAGTAGTGTTTACCTTTTGATGAGTCCTTGCAATAGTAGGGTCTACTTGCAAGTGGGGTTGTTCCTTGGTAGCACCTTGTGTTTTTCTTTGTAGTATGCATGGAACTTGAGATGTGAATGGTCCAAAAACTTGTAGTGCCCCTCCAGTTGCTATTATGTATTTCTGATTTGTTCGGGCTATTAGTCATACCTTTACTATGATAGACCTTGATATTTGTTATTGTCTTATGATTGCTGGCTTTAGAGCGATGTGGATGTTATTCTGTGATGAGATGATGCACTATATGGATGTTATGTTTCATGTTATGCTTTTGATTAGCATAGTTGTTGATATTGATATATGCTTATCTGTTGATTTAATGATGCTTTACTTTCGTCAGTCTTGATGTGACTATATTGGTGAAGGGGATGGGATTACATCACTCGCATGCGAGCGCTCTGTGATTTCTCTTCACAGTGTGATTATTATGTTTATCCATGTATGACATTCGTCTTGATTACAGGATTGCAGGTACATGACATCATCTCCACCTGGTTTCACAGGTTTGAGCATGTCCATATCCCAATGGTATTGTTGATTGGGAGATAGTAACGAGGTTTCCCTTGTCAAACCACAACCCTGTCATAGTGTGTCGTCAGTTTGTGTCTTGTGGTTGCTGAGTCATGTTGTTCTTGATGTTTTGATAATTTATTATTGGTGGGAAGTATATGTGAAAATTAGTGATTGTATGTTTTAAATGTTATTTATTTAGTTTGGAGTAAAGTTGTTAAAAAGCTTTTAATTTAATTTAATTAACTAAATGTAATTTATTTGGTAAAGTAATTAATCTTTGTAATTAAATTTATTTATTAAATAAATAATTTAATTAAATAAATTTAGTTGTTGAGTAAATAAATTAATCTATTAAATTTATTAAGTGAATAGTTTAATTGTATTTGTAAAGTGCATAAAGTAAATGATTTAAATTTATTTTGAAATTTAAATTTTGTTTTAAATTATTAAAATGTAAAATATCTTGTAAATGCATAAAAAATATCTATGGTGGTTGAAAAGATATTTTTAATGTTGACTAAGTGTTGAGGAAATGAATGGAGATATTTATTTTTGAAAATAAAATATCTTGAAAATATCTATAGTATTGAAGGATATTTATTTAAAATAAAAAAATAAAAATATTTGGGATATTTTGAAAATTTGACTAAAATGGAGGAAAAATAAAAGGGAGATATTTTATTTTTGGAGGAAAATGCCTTGGATTTTTTGTTGCAAAAATGGAGGAAGGTTTTCTTGGATTTTGGATACATTCTTGGATTGGGAAGTGAAGATTTTGAAAGAGGATCTGGAGTTTTGGATTTGGCAAGGAAACACAACATCAAATTGTTTTTCTTCAGATTTCAAAACTCAGATTCTTTAATTGCTTTATTTGTTTTTTTAGAAGCTTTGATTTTTGTTGAAAGGAGGTTTTAATGTTTGTTGTGAATTCTTGAAAATCTCTGTAGAAAAAATGGAGAAAATCTCATATTTTTTGTAGAGAAAACAATAGAAATTTTGGCAAATGAAATTTTAACAATAGGAAAATTGAAAGAGGAACAAAATAAATTAGAAAACCTTGTGTTTGGATTTGGAAATTTCCATTATAATTTAGAAATTGATGCCCAATTTGACTATGAAATGGAATTTTTTATGTATATATATATGTATATATATATATAT